>VKOC01034726.1:0-11136 GCA_009364415.1 Spea multiplicata | reverse complement strand
GTGCCGAAAAGTGTTACAAAACATTAGTTGCCAAAAACTCTTTCACACCCACAAGCTCAGCACAGGTTTGCCAATTGCCTGTCTGAGACAATGCCTTTCTCTTTAAATGTGACCCTGCAACTATATGGCTGGAGATCCAGCACTTTTCAAACGCCCAATGTTCTAACCACTTTTTTTTTCTTTTCTTTAGAATCTGAAGTTTCTAGTTTTAATACAATGTGTTGTTCATTATATTTTAATAAGACTAACACATCTGATAAAAAAATTCACATTTCAAAACAAAAGGGGAACAGTAATCTTTAAAGGGTTTAATTGAAATTGTGATGCTTGCTTTTAAAACATGTTTGTTTTAGAAACATAGCATATTAAAATCAAACTTGTATGTTTGTATAAAAAAGGTTTAATTTATTTGTTTTATTTTTAAAGAAATATAGCTGAAAATACAATTGCCAGGTTTTCAGAGAGAAATGCTACTATCAGTTAAAGGGACAGTTTACTGTTCCTGATAAAGAAGAATGCATATTAAAGGACTCTGTAAGTACTTTAATTAGGGTGACCACATGTCCCGAATTGAGCAACAGTCCCGCAGAGGGACTGTAAGTCCCCAAATCCGAGACAATGCATAGTCCCGGAATGAGAATCCTGAGTGAAGGAGGTCTCAGCCAATCAGAGAGACTTCTCAACTCCCAGCCAATCAGGATTGTTGAGAAGTCTCTCTGATTGGCTGAGTCCCTCCTTCACATCAAGTTCACTGTAAGCTGTCTCTTTATATGTGTAATGTCTACTAATTAAGGGGTTCATTCTCTGAATCTGCTGATGTCTGGTAATAGAGGGGTTAATTATATGAAACTGCTCACGTCTGGAATGATTGTATGAATATTATAAAAATGTGAAATCAGCACAGTTCCCAAGGCTTCCTTAAAATGCATTTTGTGTGTATGTGACAGTGTGTGCACATGTGAATCCGTATGTATGTGATATAATATAGGTTAAAAGTTACGTTTTAGAGTACACACCTTTTCCCTGTTACTAGTTCGTTTCCGAGCTAAGCCCTTGTGTATCTCTGTGGACAAGTCGTTGCTATTACAGATCTGAGCTAGTTAGAAAACGGCTCGATTATAAGACGCCACTACGGGGATCTAGATCTTAGTCTTATAGTTAGACCTCTATTTAAACAAAAGGGTGGAAAGGAATTTAAATATAATGCCTAAAAAAAAAAAGATAGATAGGCCTGCAGTGTATGGTATACGGTGTTCGGCTAAGAATATGGATTAGGAACAGGAGCACACTGTTTTAGATACTCACGGTATACTATATTACTGTATGCACGGAGACCTGGGCTAACTAACTGTTTTAGGCATATTAGTACTTTTCAGACCTGCTCTATTTTAATTTATCAATAAAAGTTACATTTTAGACATTTGATATAAAGTACATAGGCAGGATTGAATTCCTTTTTTCACAACCAGGTGGCATCATTGCTAGTGTATTTCAACCAGAATTATAACATCTGTACATTTAAACATGGAAATCAACCTTAATACAGAGGCTCGACAACAAACAAGGAAATCATGAAGAGGTTCAGCCAGCAGACTGGCAACCTGCAAGACTCCAAAACAAAATACACTCACTACACACAAAATGCACTACACACTATTACTGATAACGCAAAACATTGTATTGCAGCAGATGGCTGGACCATAGGCCGATGTATGTTTTGACCCCCATGAGGAATCCAAAAATGTGTTACTCACATTTGCTTTTTACTGGGTTTTACCAGGTCATTCCATTGTAGAGGGCTGTGGAATAGGATGGCTGTTCATAATGAATAAATAATAAAAGTAATTAATCTAGCCCCAAACCTTGGTCATGCCACTTCATTAGGTGGTAATTTTGCAAATATCTACTTTTCAGAACCATGGAAAGGGCACTACGACCACCATCACCCACTGGCAGAAGCTTCCATGGTTTACTATACCCCCACTAACAGTACAGTAATTTATGTTTAGTTTATTATTACTGCCTTATTTTGCCTTTTTTTTATCAACATAAGAACATTGATTTGCTGTACAGCTGGTGTTGGGTTAAGCAGCAAGTATTTCTGCAGAAATGCTTATTTTGATTTCTTTATGTCTGCATTTACGGGCAATTCAGGGCTGCTAACAATCCGACATCAAATAGAGGTCTGGGTATAAGACCTGGATCCTCCTCTCTGGCAGACCAGTGGATACCTGCACAATGCGCCCAGACAACCTTCGCTGCTGCCTGGCACTTGCCCAGGGCTTCTATGATGGAGCACCAGCGTTACATGGCCTTCCAGCGCTCCATCATAGAAGGCACTATAGGGTAGTCTTATATTCAGGCTTTTCCTTTTGTTCCTAATTTAATATTAATTTTTTTTGGGGGGGTCATCAAGCAAATAGGGTAGATTACCTTGGTTAATGGGCAGACAGAACTAATCGCTTTAAACAGAATGAACTACCGTGTATATATATATATATATATATATATATATTATATATATCATATGGACAAAAGAAATGGGACACTGGACCACTACAACAGGGGCTTTGATGACCCCTAAAGACAAAGTACATAGATATTAATATGTGGTTGCCCCCCCCATTTGCAGCCATAACAGCTTCCACTCTTCTACAATTGGCACAATTCAGTCAGGCAGATAACGTTCTCCTGGAATCTGCCATACCCAGACTTGCCCATTCGGCTGCCAGAGAAGCGAGATTTGTCGCGCCACAAAATGTTTCCACTGCTCCAGAGTCCACCACTCGATCTAACACTGGGCACTGTACTTGGTGATGTGAGGCTTGCATACAGCTGTTGGCCATTGAAACCCACTCCATGAAGCTCCCGCCACACAGTTTTTGTGCTTACACTAATGCCAGTGGAATTCTTCAGCCCCTCTCCTCCGCTTCAAAAAAAAAAAGGGCTTCGGGCGGCAAAGTGCCACCTCTTCAAAAGTGCCGCCTGGGGCAATTGACCCACTCGGCTCCATTGTAGGGCCGGCCCTGAGTGTTGGCAACTTTTACGCACTCCATACCTCAGCACTCTGTGACCCCACTTTATGTGGTCTTCCACTTCGTGGCCGAGTTGCTGCTGTTGCTAAATGCTTCCACTTTCTGATAATACACTTTACAGTTGACCAAGGAATTTCTAGCAGGGATGAAATGACTTAATGTAAAGGTGGCATCCTGTCACAGGGTACCATACTTAAATTCACTGAGCTCTTTAAAAAAGACCCATTTTTTCACAAATGTTTGTAATTGTAGACTGCATGGCCGGGTGCTTGATTTTATATACCTGTGGCACTATCTATAGTGGTTCTGGATAGGTATATGCCAAAAACAAAGCCGGGTACAGAGGTGCAGAAGCCAGACCACCAGCCATTTTGTCTGTAATGGCACTCGTCGGCATGAGGTCGGTTAATGGTTTACTGTTCAAGGCTTGGGTTGGTAGACTGGTCACACTCAAAATAAATTATGGTGGGGACAAGAAAGGTGAAAGGTGGACCCCCCTCTTAAGCCTGTCTGGTGGATGTAAGGTTATGTTTGACAATGCTCCCTTGTGCTCTTTTCATCACCTTTTTTGTCCCCACAATGACATATTTTAAAAATAATATAATATATATTGTGTCATTTTTTGATTCCTCATAGCCCATGAATACTTTTATTGTAGAAGTGCTGTGTAAATTGTTGCTGCTATATAAAATTATATATAATATATTCATACACACATCTCTTCCATACTTTCTTTTACTAATACTGATGTTGATAAGGAAATTCATATATCAATATTGATGCTGGAGAAGACTTTAATTGTAGGGAATTCCTTAATTATGCCAACATAGAAGCTTTGGGAAGTTAGCATTCCCCTATACCTGCACACTTCTCTAGGTAGCCTGCTCCCCCCTCTTCCGAAGATTTGGCTTTGTGAGGACGCACGGCTATTCATATGTAGGCCTGGCCTAGCCAGAGTGGTGAATGGGAGTAGGTGAAGTGAGTAGGAGACTCCAGGTCACACCCAGAGCATTCTCAGGTATGCTTATTAACTATGAGTAAAGACTTTGAAAATGTCAGCACACCAGTCTGTCACACTTAAGAAAGCCTGGTTTTGTTGCTAAACCCTGAAAATATGGGCATCCAGGACCATCAACTAAGCAGTGTTTCAAGAGAGAGAGAGAAGCAAATTTAGTTTGCTTTTCCCGTCCCTTAAAAATTCAATTGCCCTTTTAATATATTACATTTTACTACATTTTCAACACCAAGGTGAAAGTGCTTCACGTTACAGCATGTCAGACACTACAGGAGACCATTCCAATGCTTTTAAGATATGAGAGGGCTTTGAACCTCGCAGCTGGTTGATGCACTCACTCTGGCCTGCAGCTTAGTGTAACACTGTATCTGAAGTTAAAAATCTGATGAGGTTTAGTTATTACAGCAGGGATTTAAATGCTATGGATAGGGCAGATGTCCCATCATATGGTTATCTAAGAGTAATTTATGGTTATGGCGGAAATCCAAAGGTAGAGAATTAATCATCTTTCGGATCTCTGTTATATCATGTTCTCAAGCTGAGCGTCTCAGAATGTTTTAGCCATTTAAACACACCCTGCAAGACATGCCGTCCAGTGGCTGAGAATTGTCAAACTACCCGCTTTATATATATATAAAAAACAAACAAACAGGAAGCAGCAAGAAGAATATTTGTGTTCAATGCTAAAAATTGTAATTGGACAAAAAATGCAATTCTGGACACAGAGCACTGACATGATATATCTTATGTGCAATGTTTTTAAGATTCGTAAGGATGCGCATGACACAGAAAACTGGTAGAACACCAAAAAAACCCATTTGACCCTTCTGAAGGTCATACCCCTTACTTTGGGGAGTTCCATATAAATTATTGCCGATATATAAATGGGTGATGACATTATTAGCTAATGGATCATCATCTACACCACATAAACTATCACACGACTATAACGTGTTAAGGAACACTTTATTATTTAGCACATTGCAAAAACCATCAGGGGTATTTTAAAGATAAGTGCTAAAGATAACCATATTTTACTGTCCTTCAACCATTTCTACAGTCTTCAAAGTCCAACAACAGAATAATCAAAGCCTAATAAAATAGATGAGGCATCTCTACCTGGCCCAAACTTAGTGAAATCACAGCATTCACTTTCATTTTTCACATCTCATATTCCCCACAAACTATTTATTTTTGCTGTTGCGTTACTTCTTCAGTATAAGATTCTTGTAGGATAGAGTTACGGAACGTTTCCCCAACACATTGCTGCAACAAATATTTTGTCTTCTATTTGTTATCCGTACTTGTTAACCATTTTCATCAAGAACCCGCAACGGCAGCTGTTTCACTCCTACTGGGTTCTAAAACTAAAACAAAGAACCTATCAGGAATACCCTACAAGCTGCATATAACACATGGCGCTGTTCTAATAGATTTGCAAGAACATTTTGTATTTAAATTACTGTTTTTTCACCACTTTTAGTGTCATCATTAGTTTTTCCCTCTCCTCTTATTTTAATAGTGCCATGAAAGCTGGGGGCACTCTGGAACCTGTCATTATTATCTACCTTACGTTTTCAACCTATAATTGAATTCTTCCTCCACTTTCTAAACAGACTTGTGTTATACTTAATGCGAGAGCCTTACCTTACTTCAGTCCAGGAGGAAAACAGCTGCTGTGCGCCTCAATGCCCAGTGTGTTCTCTTCTCAGCTCCTACTCCTCAAATCCCAAAGCACAAAGATAAAAAGCAATGTTTGCTTAGCTTTCTCCACATTGATTTGTAATGTTTCATAACACAATCCCACAGCACAGAGGGAGATATAACAGGCAGCTCGCACACAACCAGCAGTAGAGTAGTTTTTTTGATTAGCCAAAAACAAAAAAAAGGTGTTTCTTGCCTTATTTTCTCTAGCAGCTGCATAGGTCTTCTTCTGGGTGGGGCCACTCGACTTGTTTTATTGTAGCCTAGGGTTAAGCACAATCTCAGAGTGAAACTCTAGACAGATGCGACTTGGGACAGCTTGCGCAGCACAAACGAGAATGAGGAAATGTCTGCGTTTCGGGAGGGAGAGGAAACCTTTCATTTAAAACACAAACAATAACAAATATTTGGAAAGCAACACATGCCTGAAATTAAAACTCACTACAACAAACACACTATAAGCTAAACTCAACATACCGGTAAATTTATTCTATAACTTTTTGTCGCTTTTTTGCAATTTTATGTATGTTTTCTTTCGCAGGTTTTGTGCCATTGCTAGAAAAAAGGAAAACAATGTTTAAGAACATCCCAATTACAGTACCAACTAGGGACATATCCATCTTTCAAGACCTATGGTGGAAGCCCCCACTCGCCTCCTACACACACAGTATCATACTTGCACACACACTAACACATACATGGTGACACTTATATGCACATATTAATACACACAAACAATAGCATACTGTTATATAACCCTACTCCTCTACCTTTGTTGTCCAGTTTGGTGGAAGGGTGCTGGCGTGGTTGGGACTGTGGAGGCCTCTATAACACCAGCAGATGTGCAGCGCCAGGAGACCTTCCTCTTAACAGACCCATAGATCAAAGGCACTACTGGAAGATTATTAGGGCTTCCTGGACCTGTTGGCCTAGGCCACAACACATCACTGGTAATATCCCATTTGTATTTGTTTTTTAAACATAGAATGCTATTTATTTTTCTAAAAAGCTTCAGGCACATAATTAGATAACAGCAAACGGGCCAGCCCCCTTCATAAATAGATCACTGACATTCCTATATTTTGGGATTTAGCGCTACAGTGGATAACACCCATACCTGGGAGCCTTCCCTTGTGGGACGCGGACAGGACTGCACACTGACGTCGGCGGGCGGTCCTGCTGATGTTGGTGGGCGGTCCCGTTGATGTCAGGGGATTTCCCACTGACGGCAGCGGGAAACACCCCCATTTCAAGGAAAAAATGGGTGGGGAGCAGGTGTCAACACCCCGCTCCCGCGACCCGGAGGATTCGGGTCTTGACTCGGAGAACCAGAGGAGCAGTGCTCACCCTGCAATCTCCGGGTCAAACCACATAAGTAATGTGTTATTGACATACACTTGGTTAAATGTGCACCTCAAATGATTTTTGGTACAGTCCCCGGTTTACCTGAAAAATAATTTGTTCTGTTCCTTGAAGGCAGAGCAGTCTCAGGTTGGTGGTGGTTTTTAATCTTTCTTTACTTCTGTCTCTTTGCAATGTCTCTTAGACAGAGGAAGTTAATAAAAAGAGAGGGGGAATTAAAAGGCAAAGGAGAAGAGAGAATGGAGCATGTTAACAGTGAGTGGGGACTAGGCTGACCACATTTTATTTCAGCCACACTATGAAGCGCATGAGATTACAGACACAGGTATATATATATATGCGTTGGATGTGCATTTTTAACTACATAATATGTATTCATCTCTTTGAAGTAAAGACAAAATAACAGCTGAACTGCTCCACGCTCCCTAGCATCTCAAAAAATATTTGCCACACAATCAGAATCAGACATACAAATTCTGTATTTGCAGGTATACAATAATAATGCATGGAAACTTAGAATAGCTGATATAGATCAACAGAACACACAAACCCAGCATTGTAGGTATAGAGCAACTGAAAATCACATGTAAACTCAGCACTGAGGGTATAGATCAAATAAACACATGGAAACAGCATTGCAGGTATTGATAAACTGAATAAGACATACAAACTCTGTATTTGCAGGTATACATAAATAATGGAATACATAGCATATTATATATGTATCAACAGAATAACACACAAACCCAGCTTTGCAGGTATAGATCAATTGGAATTCACATAAAACCCCCTAAATTACAGGCATAGCCCGCCCTGTCATCCACACTTCCTAACCAGCAACCAAATTACATGCATAGGCCATGTTTGTCCCCAAACAGCCCAGCATGAGTCAACTTTGTCCCCAAACCAGCCAGCCTGGGCCATCTTTGTCCCATAAACACCCTGCATGTGCCATCTTGGTCCCCAAGGCTCAACAACTCTGCTTGTGCCATCTTTGCCGTTCCACAAATCAATTATACATCTATGATACACACAAACACTTTTACAGTCACTCACTAATTCACACTTTCATTCACACAAAAATTTCTCTCACTCATTCACTATTTCAATATTTTTAACACCCCCTTTCACACTATCTACCCCCTCTCACTCTCTCCCTTCTCAGTATCTACCCCTCTCTCTCCCTCCCATCTCACTATATATCCCCTCTCACTATATATCCCCTATCACTATCTAGCCTCCCCCACTTTGTAGTTCACTTACCTTGTAGAGGTCCTACGGTGGGAACGCAAGGCCTCTGGAGTAGAATGAGGGACGCCGAGCGATTGCTGAAAAGTTATTCTAGAGCAACTGCTCGGCGCTCCTCTCTCTCTTCCGCGTCAAAAAAATAAATAAATAAAAAAGGACTGCATTTCAATTTCCGAGTACAAAACAGAGAGAAGATAAAGTCTTTAGTCCAAGTTGATACCTTCAATTTAACTAACATAGAAAAAGATGTAAAGTTACATAAACTTTCCTGGCCCTGACACTTTAGGTATCAAAAATTTCACATCATTTATCATTTACAACTCTTAATTACCTGCATATTTGAGGGGTGAGTCAGGGATAGAACTTGAAGGACTTACTTTCTTTGTCTTCTTGAGTTATAGTGGGACTTGAGAAGAAGTGTATTGTGTTGTAGCATGAAATATGTTGGGTTTCAATGTTTTAGTGTCTAACACATGATATTGTGTTACTTAATCTTTGATGTATGTAACCAATAAGGAAGGACTCTTAACCTAGACCAAAACTTAATTCACAGTTCAGCATACAACCCCCAATATTTCAAATCAGGATATGGCTACCTATGGCTGGCCTCAATTCCACATGGCTAGTCTTGCCCCCTTACAAATCTGCACCCCTAAGAAGAGGGTGAGCTACACGTTACCAGGTAGGCGTGTGCCTAGTTCACTGGGCTAAGATAACAGAGCTAAACACATACACATAGCTGACATGCAAACATCTGAAAACATCTGAAAAGAAAAAAGCGGCTAGAGTGTCCCATTAATAAATTCTAGATGATCAACAGATGCAAAGCATTTATTTCAATCTCAATACATACTTTTGTACCATTTTGTACCATACATACTTTTGTACCATACATACCGGTACTTTTGTACCATACATACTTTTGTACCATTCCTATGCAGGTTAAAAAGTTGTTTAACAAAGCCGCCATAAATGACCAAGCAGATCTGAGAAATATGAGATAACAGCAACAGGAGATATGAAGGAGAGACAAGAAACACATTCAACACTTGATCTGCCAAAATGTTTACCTTTTTGTTTTCTTGTGTTTAGTGCTAACCAGAAAAGGAATGACATGTGATATAGATTCCCATGCCCTGCATTTTTGTAACCAAAAAAATGTACAAAATGTAAAACCTCTAACTAAACTGGTTTCTCTTATTTAAATCATTCTTAATTTGAGCAGAAGATCTGACAGATGAAACACACATTTATCTCCCAGGCACATTTCTTTCCAGTCCTACTCACTGTAAAATATTTCAGGACCCCATTACTGTAAGCAGACTGTCCCATTGATGACATAACCATCAGCCACAACCACTTTTTTAAAAAAGTGTTTTTTTCTTTAAAATCTTAAACTGGGGCATCTATACTCATCATAAGCCTTCCACTCTTAAATAATAGTGCCCTGCGAACTTAGGGCCAGATTCAGATCCTCCAATGGATATGTACAAACATCAAGGGTAAACGGTGATCAACAAGGCTTCCCTAAAAGAAATAAGCTTGCGTTAACACATGTTAAGCATACCCGGCTCTGTGCCTTTTTTTGATTACGCCTTTGAAATAAAGAAGACTTTCTTCACCATAGAAGTTTATGGAATTTGACGGGAGGCACACGTGAATTAATGAGCATCTCAGATCTTATTTAATGAAAAAAGTGAGTACTTCTCAAAGTATATTGTATGCAAATACTGAAAGAGTTCAGTTACTACTTTTGCAGTAGTATCTTTTTGTGTGTATTTTCCCCACAAACATTGTAGTTTAGGTATAGATTTACAGCTCCTGGTATACGTCACTGTCCCACAACACCCAAATATGTGTTTAGCAACAACTCCCAGGTACAGTGGTACCACCCATGCATGGGTTTGCCTGGCTATTTGGGGGCAGAAGGGCCACGCACATTTTTCAATGTTGAACTTTGATATTTGGTGATCCTGTGCCCATGCCCTATTTGGTACATCTTTGAGCCTGGCCAACCTAATTTGCCCAATAAAACCATACCGTTTTCAAAACTAGACACCCCACGGTATTTCAAATGCTAGTATTTTAACTCTTTGCATTCATGCATTTTACCACCAACCTTTGTCAAAATTAGCAGTAGTCTTTTCTTATGTGGATTTATCCCACGCACGTTGTACTTTACGTATGAATTTAAAGCTCCTGGTATATGTCACTGTCAGGGCCGGCCCAAGACATAATGCCGCCTGGGGCGAAGTTTAAAATGGCGCCCCCCCCGCCGACGCCAGGGGTCATTATCTACTCTCCCTCCCTCCCTATTATCTACCCTATCCCCCTCCTTTGTACTTCACTTACCTTTCAGCAGTCCTGCGGTGAGTCTCCCTGCTCTGCCACGGTGCGCGCTGCTTTACGTCATATTCTGGCTTTACTCAGCATTACAAGCCGGCACCGGGACCAAGCTAGAGGGCTCGCAGAGGAGAGAGAGGGTCGCCGAGCTGGTACTGAAAACTTGATAAGCGAAAACCACTCGGCGCCCCTCTCTCTCTCCTCCTATTAAATAAAATTTTTAAAAAAAGGAGCTTGGGGTGGCAAAGTGCCGCCTCTTCGAAAGTGCCGCCTGGGGCAATTGCATCTCCTGAGTACAATGATACATGCATGGGTTTGTTGGGTTGTTTGGGGGCTGAAAGACCACATTTGTGACGTGTGCATTTTTCAAATTGGAAAATTGACATGTGGTCACCCCCCCGTGTTAATTTTGACATTGTTGAACCCGGC
>VKOC01034725.1:0-15085 GCA_009364415.1 Spea multiplicata | reverse complement strand
GCGCAGAATTTGATGAAAGCACCTTTGTGTCAATGCCCTCGTACATTTGCAAATGACAAATAGCAATCACTGGTACGATTGAACGACATTGCTTACCTGTTGATTCGAAGGAAGCCCTGGCAACGGATGAAGAAGTGTTTGCTAGAAAGGAGCTGGAAATGAAAGAATTGCGTGACCAAATCCAGTCGCTGCTGCAGGAAAAGCAGGAATATCAAGCGTATGTGCAGGAGACGGAACACACGAAGAACGTTCAGGTACAGCCTTAAAAAGCAGAAAATCAGTGCCAGGGTTCATAAAATGTGTGTGGACGTTCATTTTGTCTTTTTTATTTATTTATTTATTTTTTCTTGTTGAAATATTACAATTGGAAATGACTAGCTAAGCTGAGATTTCGGTTCGTTCAGCCTTGTAAACAAACCGATAATACTGCACATCTATAAAACTACATTGCAATTAATACAGTGATCATTCTCTCAGCTGCCTTTGCAGATCTGTTTTACGGTTGTGAAATATATAATGCATATTCTATTCCCCCCGTAAAATTATGTTTAGTGTAGGTGTGTGTGTGTATGGATGCAATAGCTTCCTAAAAACAACATAAAGCAACAAGTTGAACACAGAAGGAAGCTAGCATTTTAGTTTTGCCAGTCTGAATAAGTAAAAAAAAAATTGAAAATGGGAAAAGAATTTCATATATTTCTGCATAGGCTCCTTCAGTGTTTAGCAGATACACAAATCGGCATATCCTGTGTGCTGGATAAACAAATACTTACTGTATGAGTTACATTTTTGAGGTGTAATTCAAAGCAATATATAAAGAAAAAAAATCTAAACATTATAGTTACTTAAAGACAATGTTCTGTAATAATGACTTTACGCTCTTCTGAAAATGTTTTCTTTTTTAGTAGAGTAAAATTAAGAAAGGATGCGCTTGTTCAGGAGCTTTAATTTTTGGTGTTTTTTTGGATGAGAGGAAAAAAAGCAATAAAAATGCAATACAGCTGCAATAATGCTAGCGTCAGAATATATATATATATATATATATATATATATGTGTGTGTATATTATATATATATATATATATACACACTTCATTAGTAGAAATTACCGGTATTACAAAACTGTGGATGATAAAATGATGTAATTTAATTATTACACATTATATCATAATGTTCTAAATATAGCATGTTCTACATATATAATTTCTATATTGATATTAAATTCCAAAATTAGATTATACAGTACACAATATATTTACAGCATCTGTAAGTGGTTAATAAGTAACCATATTTTTGTTTTTTTTTTTAGACTGAAAAACTTGTGGAACAACAGCTTCTCATTGATGAACTGAAAAATAAAGTGGAGAAGATGTCGTATAACCTGTCCTCGCTAAATGGCAGTAAAGATGAAGAAGAGAATAATATATCGAAGAGACCTTACAGTGTACCCCTTCATTGCCAGTCTCAGCATCTCTCATTAAGTGGCAAAGCATCCGCTATCCAACCATCGCAAAGAAAGGTATGGAGTCATCGCTTTTATGTTGTTTGCATTCATGATGATATAATATACTGTGTGTATATACATTACTGTTCAAATGTTTGAGGTCATTTAGCTGTTTTCATGGAGAACAAGGCAATTTCTAGCTGCGTAACAGAATTGCAAAAGGGTTTTCTAACGATTTAATTAGCTTTTTAAGCTTGGATTAGCGAACACAACCTGCCATTAGAACACAGGAGCGATGGCTGCTGATAAAGGTCCTCTGTACCCCTATGAAGATATTTCATTCAAAATCAGCCATTTCCAGCTACAATAGTCATTTACAACCTTAAAAATGTCTACCCTGTATTTCTGATCCATTTCATGTTATCTTAGTGGGTAGAATTTGATTTTCTTAAAAGAAAAAACCAAGGAGATTTCTAAGTGACCCCAAACTTTAAAACAAAGATCAACAATTTCTTATTCTAATGAACTCCATCCTAACAAGGACACGGCGACATGTCATTACAATACAGTTAACCCCACCATCGAAAGTAAAGGAAAAAAAATACACAGATCGTCAGTAGATAACAAAATTACTGAGCAAGCTAAACCTTGTTGAGGTTTAATTTAATCGGTGAGAAAGTGACACACCATGTATAGATATGTAGACATGTAATTGTGACAAGTAATCACTGCATTTACAGCTATTGGAGAGGAACAGACTGAATGAATGTTTATTAGCAAAATGATTTATTATTATTATTATTATCATCATCATTATTATTTATATTGCACCATCATGTTCGTGATCACTGTACAATGGGATCATAATCATTTGTAAACTGTTTGTAGCAGAGGACAACTGCCTCGCATAAATTACTGTGTCAGAGAGATTCTAAAAGAGAGAAAACTTTTTAGAAGTTGTTCTGTAGAACAAATATTTGACTATTTGTCTGCGTTTATTCTGTTTTCAACTGTAGGTGCAAAGCAGTCCTCCTTCGTACTCCTTGGAGCGAGTGGTGGCAGGATTTCGAACCCGCAGCCAGATGCTCCTAGATTTAATAGAAGAGCAGGATGAGGTTTTGCATGAAAAATTCTCAGACCACAGCGATGAAGAAAATAATGAGAAGGAGAAGCAGAACAGAAAGAAATCACCATTTAGGTGAGCTAGGCACCTGTTTTCCAAGAAATCATAATGAAAAGCATACACTGGGAGGCTTTGTTGTTTTTTTGCTGAATGTTTAGGTACGTCTGTTTCGGAATGCTATATCTACAAACGCATACAGTACGGTATTGATGATTGCAGATAATTTATAGTTTCATATCTCTAAGCATTGCTTCACTAGTTTCCATGCTGCTTCTTTGTCAGACGCTCCATCAATCGGACGTGGACACGAAGTCCGGCCCCGCAGACGGCTGACATAAATACTGATCCAAACCAGGCCCACAAGCCTCTATTAAGGAGTGAAGGCTTCTCGAACGATGAGACTGTTTCAGGTATCGTTCAACATCAGGAGCGCTGCTTTTATATGCATCAAGGCCAGACACTAATAAGCACTGTCCAGTGTTATGAATAAATGGTTATGAGGTCATGCTTCAAGCGTACGGATGTGGTTTGCAGCGTTTCACCAATGGGTCTATACCCAGAAGACCTAACTGGCCTGGGTGTAATTGTTTTGATGTTTGTTGTATGTTCCTTTCCTCTATTCATAGGTAGTATAGACTGAACCTGGAGCCTTTAGAGCTGAGATGCAGATTCATCCATGGCTCCATCCATGACATACTCCTATAACTTATTCTCTGTTGTCATTTTTTTGTTTCACTAAGCAAAGCATGCTAAATAAGCACTTTTATTTATTAGTTTATTTATGCTTTTACAGATTCTCAATGTTTAATGCATTGTCAAACCAGTGAGATGACCTATAAAAAGTCAACCCGGACTTTCCTGCAAATTAAATGAAAACACCCCAGTGTCCTGCATAGAGGATAAATCATTGATCCAGTTAACAGCAATATATTATGTTAGTTTTGTGCGTGCGTTCTTTTGTGCATATCATTTTTGACATCTTTCTGTATCCCGTTGCATCAGATACAGCCATTGTATCACTCCAGGAGAGTCAAGAGCTGAATATGAAGAGATTAAAACATTCCGAACTGCGCCTAGCAGATGCCAAACAGAAGATGAGAGAGCTTACCATCAATATAAAAATGAAAGAGGAACTTATCAAAGAGCTACTGAAAACAGGCAAGTGCTCGCTTACTGTAGAGGGGACTCTTTCTACTTGTGAGATAACACTATTGACGGTCACCACCAAACCTTGATAAAGGCAGTTTAGCTGACCCAGTAGAGTCCTTATATGTTTGGTGCTTTTTACTGAGCGATATGTACACCTATTGTATTTGAATTTTTGTGCTTGCTTCTCATTGTCTGCCTTATAGACTGTTATTTGTAGGCTGCTCACATCCATCCTTAGCAAAAACAGAATACTATAGTAATATATAGTAATATAGAAGATAGAAAGGTTCATTGCTGGATTACAGATGTTGATAATCTTTCTTTTTCTTGTTGAAGGCACCGATGCCCAGTTAATAAAATCACACTATTCGCAGAAGATATCCCAGCTGGAGCAGGAAGCGGAGCAGGCAAAAGCAGACCTGGCAGAAGCGCAGAAACAGCTGCAGGAGCTGGAGGAAAAGGAGCTTCGAGACATTGCCCAAAAAGCAAAGCTCCAGAGAGACTTCCGCAAGAGAATGGATGCCGCAAAACTCAAAGTGCAGGTACATTGAGTTGGTTTTCTTGATGATGGATTTGTGCCTGCAAACGTTAAGTGTTTTTTTAAACAGGTTAACCTTAGCTCATGAACCCAACATACAATTAGCTAATTTTGGCTTAGTTATTCAAACAGAGCATACTTAATTACACCGCATGCTTGTTTAGTAGAAAAAGCAAAATAACATGTTTCTATTTTGTTTTATCATGCATGTGGGAGAATGGACTGGAGTCCATGTAAAATCGCTAATTAATAGAGATATAAGCCAGTTTGAAGCTTGTATAGTAATTTCATAAGCTTTGAAAACATGTTTTATTTTCTCTCAAGTTCCCAATATTTTAGTCTCCCTAAAGTTTGCATTCACAATAATGTAGCTTGAACAGCAGAGATAACCCCTTTATTCTCTGTGTGATTGTCCTATTTATGGCCATATGTCTTGTTATAATTTGTTTCTTCAATCCACGAAGGAGCTACAGAAGAAACAGCAGGACACAAAGAAGCTAGCATCTATTTCGGTGCACAACGAGAAGCGCGTGACGAACCTTGAACAAAACGTCAATCAGATGCGACAGCAACAGGTCCAACTACAAAAGAAACTGAGAGACGAAACGGAGAAGAAGAAGAAATTAGACTTGGCAATCCAGAAGGACCAGCAGCAAATCAAGGTAAAGGTTACGGGGGATTGTTAGGACCACGGGTGTATATCAGTGATGCAGGTAGGACGAAATGTTCATAGGGCTAATAGCAAATTAGAATACATGGTAGGCTACAACAGTACCATTTGAAAGTAATGATATAATTTGCAGGAAAACAAAGGTAAGGGGAATTTTTTCCTGGGACTCTATGTTGTCATGAAATCTGTTCACAGAGGGTACTGAACTTACTTTGAGACTTGGGAAAAGTTCGTGGAAATGATTGTAATGGACTAGAAATCACATGCCTGTTTTCTGTGGAAGCAAATATTTTATATTTTGTCTGCAGTTTTGAAGCAGAATGTTCTTGCTTTTCATAAATAATGATAATACATAAGGATTATGATGGTCTTCAAGGTCTGCGGTGGCTTTATGCGAAACAAAATATTTTGGGAAGAAAATATTTAACCATTACTGAATGGGTTAGTTGGAAAAACAGCAGTGATACATCTCACTTTGCAGTTAGGGATAGGTAGGCGTTCTTTAGTACACACTATTTAATGTCCTCCATTAACTTGAGAGAGTAACTAACCACTGATCATAAGGTCTTTAGGACCTTTATCTGCAAATGCTCAGGTTTAGAGATGAGTTTCATTTGATTTCATCTTCAACATGCCACAATGTTTGGAAAGAGTGGCTTAAAATGTCTGGAGAAAATCTGGCAAAGCATGGTGGCTCCAAAAACAAGAATGGTACCATCTTGCAGCTTCTTGTATTTTGGTTAATCACAGTTGGATTATTTCCGTTGATTGGAGAGAAGTCAGGTGACACTTGAGGATTCTAGATTTGACATTTGTGCAGATTTGTGCCCTTTAAGACTTTTTGGGAAGTGGCCATTAAAAAGCATGTGCATTCCTGGCGTGGCTAGTAAATGTGTTAGATCTCTCACCGTTGTTCATATAGCCTATTCCTAAACATCTGTTGAGATGGGTAGACTCCTTAAAATGCAATAAGGTTACACAATGTCCTGGCCTACTGGTATGTTTTTCAGTGTTAGCCTACAGCAGGCCAAGTTCACAGAAGAGGTCATTTTGGAACTAAGTGCAGATTATGGGCATCTAGATGTCTGTGAACCATTTCTCCTACTTGTTTGTTTGAAGCAGTAGATTGTATGTCATACATGACCTTAACACTTCTTCCATAGGAAAAAAAAGAAATAAACAGATTCTCTTATTATGTGATACTAAGTCAATACTGTTATACTTGTGAATGTAATTCATTGCAATGTTTGCTTCCTCTAAATGTGGCATGATGTCCACAGATAAATGCATTTGCTTACCTGTTTCATTCAGGAGCTCCAGCTAAAGAATGAACAGCAACAAAAAATGTTAAAATTAAAAAATGAAGAGCTTGCAGCCTTTAGAAGAAAGAAGAGTACCGCTGGGATACCAGACCCGATGCAGATAGTGAGTGTGCGCTTATATACTTAACCTACTTTGGCCCTTCACCAATCATGTCTGTCATGCTAATAAAACTTCTAATACCTTTTTGCTTTCCTTTTTCAATGCGTGTAACATAAATAATCTCAGGTATCATTATGCAATGTTAAATATTGAACTAAAATTGTTAGGGCACTGTATTATATAGATAGAACAAAGCAAGGAATCTGCTCACACCCAGCAAGTATATACAATATAAGAATAACAATCTCAAGCATAAATATTGGGGATTCCATCACACTAGGTCAAGATACCCCAATCTTGGTGAGTCCAATCTAGTCCTAACATGGCTGTATTGTTTAATATGTCATTAATAAACTTAGCGACTGCATTATACACGTTAATCACCTGTAGTGTTGTTCGTTCTGTTACCCCTTTGTGACAGCAACTATAAACATAGTGGTATGGGACCGTTCCATAAAGAGTTAAATGCAAGTTGAAGAATTATTCCATCTCAAGCATTTGAGCAATGGTACCACCCTGGAATGGGTATATGCTATACTCTATTGTGCATAAAATTGTGTACATGCTAATACCTGGTACAATTTGAAAAGTGTAAACCAATTCTTTGTAATGTCTCCGTAACCCAGAAACTAGAAGAACAAAAGAAGTGGCTCGATGAAGAGGTAGAGAAAGTCTTGAAGGAACGACAAGCGCTAAATGAACTTGAGGAAGAATTAAAGAAAAGAGAAGAAACTGTTAGTAAGATGGAATCCTTGCTCCAGGAGAAGAGCCACCTAGACATAAAAAAGCTCAGATCAAGCCAGGTACAGTGGAAACTTTAGTTAATTCTTCAGATTTTACACATGGAGGAGATCCCGAAAGAAGGCAAGAGATGGGATTCCGCCCTTTATGAAGGCCTGGTAAAAAGTCACAGGAAAAATCAAGAAATTGGCACATAGAGCATATGGTTAGATGAATTGTATTAGAAATCATGACATGATTCTAAAGTGTCCACAGAAGTATAAGGAGAGAGACCTTCATGGTTCCATTTTTTGAATGTAGTGATATCAGTCATATCAAACAAAAGGGCTTGTGGTCCCTTACGCAGAGCAAAATGGGCTACTGCCCAGGGCCCATGCATTCCTCAGTGGCCCGTAATGAGCTCATACATATGACCCTTAGCATCTTTCTGATTAGTAAATCACAGAAGGACAATAGTGTAATGTGTGTCTATTGTTTATAGACGCAGTATAAAGGACGGAAATGCGCTGTGCCGTATAATCATGCGTATACATATATCTTGTCATATTTTTAGGCTCTAAACAGTGACATGTTAAAGCTGTCGACTCGTCTGAGCGTTTTAGAGAGTGAATTGTCTGATAAAACCAAAAAACTGAAAAGTGGTGATGCAGAGGAGCAGAGAAAAGTGTCTGAGGAGATCAAAATATTACAGAAGGAAAGGGATCAACTCCTACAGAGAAGAGACAGCCTGGATGAGAAACTGAAAAATGGCAGAGTGCTGTCACAAGAGGTACATCTTTGCTGGGGTTCCTTCATGTGTATTCTAAAAGGAAGCATGGCTTATTCCCAATGTGTGTTGCTTGTATATAGTAAAGGCATTCATTTATATGTTTTGGACTCTAAATGGCCTATAAGGCAGTGGGATTTATTCACTAAAGTAGTCATTGATAGGAAAGTTGAGGATTCAACTCACTGACTTCACTATGTATTACCAAGGATGAACTTTGGCATGTTTCTACTGCAAGAAAGGCATGAAATCCAGAACTGTTCATGCAGCAGAAGCTTTCTAGGGTTGCCCCTTTATATTGCATAGTGAAGTGTGTGAGTTGAACCCTCACCAGTTTCATGGTTGTGTAGTTGAACTATCCTTAAAACATCTAATTACATTATAGTGATAAAGAATTAATATTCTCTTGATTTAAAATTGGACATAACTAATCCCCACCCAATGGAAAAAAAAGCCCTTCAGACTCAATGAATTCATAGTTAAAAGCATTATATGTGTATGCTATCCTGAGTGCTACAGGCTTCATTTGTAAAGCAGTTACTATGCCATCTCCGAATACCTATGTCATAGGACTTTTCTCATAAAGAAAGACCCCTCCATTCCCAGCAGATGTTCCCTCCAAGCTGCGCTCAGACACTGGTGCATCTCACTACTGTTTGTTCCCTCAGGAAGAACACGTCCTGTTCCAGCTGGAAGAAGGCATAGATGCGCTGGAGGCAGCCATTGAGTACAAGAATGAATGCATTCAGAGAAGGCAGCAGTCTGTGAAAGACTCTACTCAGATACTCACACAGAGTGAAACCAACGTGATTGAGAAGTTTAGTTCTCTCTCACCACCCGAGACCAGATCTATCCTTGTCAGATACTTCAACAAGGTCTGATATTTTGTTTTTAATTGCCTTTTATACACAATAGTGTATGATGGCTAAAATATAATTGTGAGCTTTTCTTAGTTCACTGTTGCAGCTACAATCTATTAAGGTCATTCAGTATAAATACACATGTTTTAAGAGTGACAGTTTCCAAACTCCATTAGCACATGCGTTCTTACTAATCATAATGATTACGTTTTCAGAGAATTGCAGTGGTTCAGAACGCGCTGATATTGTTATCCCCATGCCATCATTTAGTGATGTGCAACCAGTCAGTGATCAACAAGACCAGTACCAAGTGTTTGTTGCCCTGAGCAACTAAATTCATCCTCCATCTCAGCAAGTGACATGCATGCCCCATACAAAGCTCTCTTAAGAGAGAGGTTATGTTCATTCATTCACTTATTCACTGCACATCGTGAGCTCCCATAAACAATAGCACTATTGCAGTGATGTAACAGAATACACAGTGTGTCATCTTGTTTGACTGAGTGCGTTTGGTTCTCCACAGGTTGTAAGCCTGCGTGAGTCGGAGCGTAAACTGCAGATGCAGTCCCAAGAGCTGGCAATGAAGGTCACTGAGCTGGAGAGTATAGTGAGAGAGCTGGAATCTGCGTTGGAGCATCTTACTCTACAAAGCGACCGACAGCTGACTCAGCAGCAAAAGGAGCATGAGCAGAAGATGCAGCTGCTGTTGCAGCACTTTAAAGGTAGTGTGTATTAATGATGCATTGGACATGCCAGACACCACATATTGGTAATCACTAGCATGGAATAGGACCTTCTTAGTCCAAATAACTTCAAAATGGGAAGGCATTGTAGGTTCATAGGTACTCACAGTAAGCAGCTAATATGTGCAATGCATAATAACGTAACTATACATAGCTCATCAACATCTTAGCCTCTAAACCAGGGATCTCCAAACTCGGCCCTCCAGCTGCTGCAGGACTACATCTCCCATACTCCTCAGCCAGCCCCTTAGCTGAAGGAGCATTATGGGAGATGTAGTCCTGCAGCAGCTGGAGGGCCGAGTTTGGAGATCCGTGTTAAAATGGTCTGATTGTCTGAACATTTTATAGAATGAGCGGCCTGGTAAAACCAAGAAACTGTAAATACTCAGCAGCCTGTCCAAAGGTGAACTACTGCAAAGTTAAGGACAGCGCTGCATTGCTTTTTTTCCCTTTTCCTACTGCAAAGTTCAGCTGCTAGGCTGAGTTGCAAAGGCTATGGAAGCTGAAGCCATGTTTCCCTGGAAAGGTCCCAACCTTATTGCAAGAAAGATACTTTACTTAGCGTACCTGTTGTATTTCTAAACCGGATCCATCAGGGTGCCATTGTTCCAGTGAACTAACTGAATGCGGAGTGCAAATTAATTGAGACGGGCATTCATTTTGATATGACTTTGTTTTTGACAACAGTGGTCATGAGTGTGTTCTTCTGCTGGTTTACCCACCTGCAGTTAGAGCTGTCAGCTGAGTGTTGGATTATATGCCATATACATGTTTTATTGCATTTTTTATTACTTAATAATGGCTATTACTCAAATTAAAAAATGTGTAGCTGTTAAAGAACATACTTTGATACAGTGAGTGCTGTTGATGTGCAGATGAAAAGTGCCTCAATTATTATTAATTATTAATTCAAGCCCACAACGAAATAGGATTAGTTTCACTAATGCAAAAATGAAAAATAACACCACAAACGATCACTGCAAAATGGTACAATTATTCCCTTTACTGAAGATCCAGTTGTGAAAATAGTTATGTTGAGCTCTTGAGTGATTCCCCAAGAATGAAAATGTTGCACACAGCATTATGTCTCTCTCAGCATGTCATCATTATGTATAGTAATATAAAATTATTTTATTTATTCTCTGTAATCCTATTCAGATGTAGAAACCTAAAATGTTTTTTTAGGGATCAGTAACAAAACGGTTCTATTTTGAAGATAAAAAAACACACTTCATTAACTTGTGTTTATTTCAGATAATGATGGCACCGTCTCTGCATCAAGCATTAAGACCTATGAAGCCAAAATTGAGGAGCTAGAAAAAGAGCTTTTCTTCTATAAGAAAACCAGCCGGGAGTTTAAAAAAAAATTAAAGGAGGTTGTTGGAGAAGTGAATGCTTCTATTCCCAAAAGTAAGTATCTGCTCCATGTCACAGCTCTACTTAAAAAACTAATAGGTGCCAGCAGATTCAGGATCAAGTGGAACTTCCTGCAAAGAAACTTGGTGGGTATCAAGTGAAGACCACGCAGGAATAACTGGGTGTCCCTGGGTCCAAATCTCCAAGCATGTTTGGCATTGCCAGTCACCAACTGTGCCCCAACATGGTTAAAATCAAGTCTGATGACGGCTCCCACAACCAAGTTCAGTTACCTTGCAAGACATAGGGACCTCAGCCCATTACAATTGTTCATGTATATGAAATGACCTGGGCCTGAGCACAATGCACAATACTTGTTACTGGACAGCGCTACTGAAATGAGCCATTGTCCTTCAACAAAAGTAATTCTAACTTGGATGCTTTCTTTTTCAGACAGTGGGCCAGGAGATGGACTTCAACGAGAGGATGACATAGCATCAATTGTTTCTAAACAACAGATGTTCTTCCAACCTGAAAACAAGCCAAACACAAAATCAAAAGAAATGCCAAACTCCCGACATCGGCAGAATGCTTACAGAGCTGGTGGGAATAATTCAGAAGCTGATGAACAGCTTCTGTTTTCTGAATCACGCAGGCAAAATAGAAGGCACTTTTCCAGTGGAGATGATACAGGTGACTTAGAGGAACAACACGCTATAAAACCTCAAACCCAGTTCACTTCTCAGATCTCAAAAGTAGGTTCTAACTTAACCCAACTACGTTCGACTCCGGTCAAATTATCACGTCGTGACCTGCGTCAGATATCGGTGTCAGAGCTATCAACCCGACGCTCTAGCTTCAGCTCCATTCCGGCTGATTCGATTGAAATTGCACGAAAGTCAACAGACTTTAAGGTTTAATCCTTTTGTGCGTGTTACAAAGAACAGCACTTATACATATAGCAGTCTTTTTTTTTTTTTTTTGCACACATCATGGACTATTCCTGAAATCAAATCTTTACTTGCTGATTTACAGATAGGCTGCACTCATTTATAGAAGCTGTTTTTACAAGTGTTATTTCGTGTATGTTGTCCTCAACAGCTGTTACCTTACTACTTTAACTTATGGTTCCCTTTAATTAAATATTAATAAGAAAATCCAACATGTCTGTGGTTCTTGAGAAGTGGAGTTAGATGGGACGGATACACTACTGGTCACTTGTAACATATTTGCAAAAGGGTATTCTAGTGATAAACTAGCCTTTTAAACCTAAACTTGGATTAGCAAACACAACATGCCATTGGAACACAGGAGTGATGGCTGCTGATACAGAGCCTATGTACGGCTATGAAGATTTCCATTAGTATACACTTTTTTTCTGTCTTACATTTCTGTGTGACCCTGGACTTTAGAAAGGTAGTGTATGTAGCACACGTGTGATTATTTCATTTTCATAGAAATGCCTATAAACCTTTATGGTTTACATAATCTATTTATTAACAGCTTACCTTCTAAAGAGGCTGCAGCACAACGCCTGATCTGCTGTCTGCAAGTCTTATCAGTTTTTGAAGCTGATTGAAAATGTGTAAATCGGGTAAGCGTGCGGTCTGGTAAGATGCCGTGGAAATCATGTGCAAAGCAGTGCGGAAGCTGCATAGAGCTAAGTACCTTGTGCTTGCATGAGCCGGCAATGTATTTGGCCAAACACAGATCATGGTACGCAAAAAAGCTGGTGGTAGAGAGAAAGAGCATTTTAACAAATCTCATGCCTTCATTGCAAAGTACTCGGGCTCCGGCAATGTAATAGTATACGTTTAATAAGAAACATCTATTTTGTCTAAAATAAACCAATCTGGGTCAAACTATTTTTTCTGGCTGGCCCCTACCAGTCTGGCAAACTACCGTCCCATCTCTTTACTTCATTTCTCTTTCGAGCGTGCTCGCTTTCTTGATTCCAAACCTTCTTGTTTACATGACTGCTATTGCTAAAGTGATAAATGATTTAAAAACCGCTAAATCCAATAGTCATCAATTTTTACTAATCCATCTGAACCTTCCAGCTCCTTTTTGAGATGGTGGATTAACCTCTTTTGCAAACTCTTAATAATCTTGATCTCCTTGACAGTTGCTTCTTATCCTACCTATTTAATTGCACATTGTGTCCCTTTTGATAGTAACTCATCCTCCATCCTTCCTCTTTGTTGGTGTACCCCAAGGTTAAGTTCTTAGATCCCATCTGTTCTCATTTTGCACTGCCTGGGCAAACCAATTTCATCATCTGGATTACAGTATCATGTAGATGCTGATGATCTAGCTTTCTTCCACTGATCTCTCACCTTTCATCTATTATCATGTCACTAATTGCCTTGTTTCTACATGAATGTCCTGATTTTTTAAGCCCCCCACTGCTGACATTCCATCATTCCAACAGTCTCCCCTACGTCAACGATGCGGACCTCATCCCTGATCCACAGACTCGCTGCCTCAACAGCCCTATTCGCTCTTCTCATTAACCACTCACATTCAGCTCCAAACACTGCCTAAATATACAAAATGCTTGCATTAGGCCCATTCACTACAGCAACTCAATATTTGCTGGTCTTCATCATGGTTGTTTTGCTCTCTTACAGTCTATGAATACTGCCAGGGTTTATCGTCCTCACCCATCAGACTAACACCTCCCGTCCTGTCCATTGGCAGGACCATGACAGGTCAGGCAAGTCATTTTCGATTGTGACCCTCTACAGAATACTTAGAGAAGAGAAATACTTACCTGATCTTTCAGGAGAGGTTAAAGAGGTGTTCTTTATTTGCCACATCCGGAGATTCCCGATATTTAGGATGCAGTATTTGCTTCTTGCCAGGCCATTCCTGCTATGACGTATTCCGACATGTCCTTAAAAATCACGCACCATGCTTATTACTCCCCAGTTAGGCTTCACAAAATGGGTTATCTATCAAATTTTAGGGGTCATTGCAGATTTTCCTGGCTGCAACTGACACTATGCCAAACAAGTACTTTTCGTATGTTTTTCATAAGATTAGAATGTTTTTAGATTATTCTGCAAAAACAATTTAGCAGTTTAGCCTTGGCAGTAATTTTCCTCTTGCTTTTTTTCTGACCGTTAACAACCATTTTTGAGCTAGTGATACGCAGGTCTAGTTGTAATACTCTCTATATATGGGGATTATTGTTAACAATGGTTGTGGCAGACCGGTAGACTGAAGCTAGACTTCATATGGAGACTCACTGGTATGTTTATTTTATTCATATAAGCTTTAATAGGCTTTCTTTATAAAACTCAATTTTAAAGTTATGTATATTTTGTGATTTTTAATAACTAATAATTGAATTCTCAGTCCTTTCTTATAACTGGGCTCACAATTTCATTTATTGAACGTGAGACCTATCCACATGTATAAAATGAAGATTTGGTAACTTATCACTTAGGGTGGAAAATAACGTCTTCTTAGGACATTACATGGGAGGAAGGTGTGGACCCATCACAGCAATGGTTACAGCCTTCACCACCAGATATACCTTTTACTAAAATCAAAATGACTTTATATTATGCACTGAATGTTTTATGGGAGTCTGCATGGCTAGATGAGGCCTCGAAGCTGAGGATTAAAACGTTTCCAATACAGTATCCGGTACTGTACTCAGACGGCTACACAACGTCCATTTGACAAAGATAATGTGTAGCTCCGTAATCCCTGGACAGTCCCGACACATTAGAAACCGCAACAGTGCAAAGGGGATATTTGGACTGACATGGAGACTGGACACTAAACAATTAAACCTATCATTTTCTTTGCTTCAGAGAAGACAGATAGCGAAACTTAGTTGATTTAGTTTTGGTTTTGTTTATTTTGTTTGAAACAACGTTGAAATGGTGTCGCAAGATGCTATTTATGCAATGTCATTTAACCCAATACATTCCTAAAAAATCAACCACTGGGAGCTGCGTAAAAAGGCGAAACATCAATACAACAGCGATACGGCCGTCTTGCCCTCTTACTTTGTATAATTATAGGTTGGTATATCACACCTCATGTTATGGGATACATGGTATGTCAACAAAATGTGATCTGTGCTTAAACTTCATGTGACCACATTCCTAATAAAATTTAAAAAAAAAAATTCGTCCAGGAATATAGATCCAAATGAAAGCTGACAGTTGCAAAGTGACCGTATAAAAGTTGAGGCCAGCTGCCAAAAAAAGAATAATCGGTAACAAAGAATCAATCAAAAAAGGTAATCGACCAGGAAA
>VKOC01034719.1:0-14118 GCA_009364415.1 Spea multiplicata | reverse complement strand
CACCTCCCCTAACTTTCAGCAGCCCAAATATTAATTTTATACTCAGTTAGGTGAGTGTCAGCAATGGCGATGCTAAGGAAATGCAGTCACTGCCGATTGGCCCCACCCCTTTCTTTCTCCAGCAGTGACTGCAGGGAGGAACTGGAAGTAGGAACTGCTGCTGTGAGTCACTGAAACGGATTATATAGTGAGGGGTATTTTTCAGAGCATTTGCTCTGAAAAAACCCTCATTTTATAATCGATAAAAATCGATTCAACTAATCGATAATGAATTGTTGCCAACGAATTTCATTATCGATTATTATTGATTTTATCAATTAGTTGTTGCAGCCCTACAAAACAGCTAATTCAGTCTACCGTATTGATGATTTGTTTGCCTACATGTCTGGTACCAGAAAAGTTATCTTATTGCTTGACCAAAGTATAATTGCTTTATTGTGTGGCATGTTCTAAATATTTCCACTTGATGAGTATTATGGAATATATATCACTATTCTGTGCTATGATAAGGGGCCATGAGTCTGGATTGAGGAATTAAGCATTATTTTTATTCTCCATATGAAAAGTGAAGGAAATAATAATTTATCAAGGTATAAGAAGTATAAAAGTTTGAAATGTTTAACTCTTACATTAGTAAGACCCCCTAGTATCGACTGGTCCACCCATTTCATTCTTCCAGTCCCTTCCTGCAGTCAGGGGCAGATTGGCCCCACCCCTTAAAGCGTCCACATGGCTGTGACACTCATCTGACTGAGTATAAAATTAATATTTGGGCTGCTGAAATTTAGGGGATGTGGGGGTTAATTTAATGCTGAGGACTGAGGGTTAATTTAATTTAATAAAATTAACTTAAGGTGCAGTTAGAGGTAAAGGGGGCAACTAAGGGGAATCTAAATCCTGGGGACAGTGAAGATTAATCCTGTATTTATTTAT
This sequence comes from Spea multiplicata, assembly GCA_009364415.1. NCBI lineage: Eukaryota > Metazoa > Chordata > Amphibia > Anura > Pelobatidae > Spea > Spea multiplicata. Next base: position 13,185 of record VKOC01034719.1, on the reverse strand, counting down.
AAAAGTATTGTGTCAGTGTGCTGTGAACTGGTCTGTGAATCCATAAGGGCACTATGGGATATCTGGGGGGTATACGACATACCTGGGGAGGACAGAGTGACATATCTGGGGGTATATGGCATACTGGGGTATAAGGCATATCAGGGGGTACAGTGGCATATCAGGGATATAAGGCATATGTAGGGAGGGCAGAGTGGCATATCTGGGAGTATAAGGCATATAGGGTATATAAGGCATATGTGGGGAGGGCAGTGTGACATGTCTGGAAGGCAGTGTGGCATATCAGAGGGCACAGTGGTATATCAGGGGAGGACAGAGTAATCGACAGAGTAATCGGCCAACTAATCAATTATGAAAATAATAGTTAGTTGCAGCCCTACATAGAAAAAAGAAAGTAAAAATGGAGAAGCCATGTGTGAAAAATTAAGTACATCCTTACTGCTACCACAGGAATTAAAACGCTAAGTAGCAGACAGGTGCTGCGGATCAAATGCCCTTGATTAATCGATCATCAGCAAGTTTGACCACCTCCATAAATATATATAACAGTAAGTGGAACAGCTTCCCAGTAGATGTAGTAGAGGTTAAGCAATATCGAAATTTATACAAGAATGGGATAAGTTTGAGTCTTTAGAGTAGAAAAAAAGGGTCAAATTAGATGGGTAAAATAGTCCTTACTTGCTGTCAAATTCTATGAGATGGTAAATAGTTTCTGTATAAGGGTTTTAAAACCAATAGAGCAGATTGGCCCTGTACATGATGGCATCGAAACAATGTGTACTAAAACCAACATGAACCCTGCAAGGACAGGTGGTGTGCCCTCAGCTATGCAGAGAAGTAGTTTAATATATGCCCTCACTGACTCGCTACCAAGAAGAAGAAGAAAAACTTCATAGCGGCACGGTCTGAAAACTAAGCAAGAAAGGATTCTCTTTTGAAAAGAAAAAAAAAATCACATATATCATAAAAACAACCACTACCATAGCAAGTAGTTTAACAAAATGATAAATGTATTCACCTCCAAAACCTTACCTCGAATGACTCCCATGATAAGAGGGTGAGGGATTGCAGATTTGATGTGTAATGACTGTTCATACAATGCTTTGAGCTTTTTGTTATTTTTCTGAGCTGTGTACATTTGAATCTCTAATGCATAGATTTCCAGTAGTTGTGTGCCTTTCTTCAGGTCATCCTCTCCATCATCAGTCTAAATATATTAAAATTTACATAAAAAAAATAAATCACCAATGCTAGCGTAACTTACATAAAAAAAAAACATTGTTAAATTAATAGCCAAGACTCCAATTGCAAAGCTGTGTCACTTTCCAGCAATTCCAACAGCTTGTAGTTAGAATATAAAGCTTGTACTACCTGTGGCATGAGCCCCATCCACATCATGACCCTTCTTACTACCTGTTCACCCAGTGTTAACATGTCAAAGCAGAGAATTCTACTTATTTAAAGAATTAGTTCTTTTGAGTATAATTTCAATTGGCCTGTATTTAGTAAAATGTTGGCTTCTACTGTATTACTTGAATTATATAATTGTATCATATTTGAAAAGCCACATCCTTATGCGGCATAAACACATCCTTATGTGGCATATGAGACAAAAATATATATATTTTTTAGATGGCTGAATATGTTTCGTAGCACAGGATATCCCAAATACATTTGCATTATACAAATTAGCAAACACAATGGTTTAATCTAATAATCTCTGGCAATTGAAAAAGGTTTTAGTGATCCATCTAAATTAAATAATATTTGTACCGATGGTATGGTGGTGTTTTATTTTAATGATAGCTTTATGTCAACGTTTAATGCGATAATGCCATTTCCATTCAACCTTAGCTATCAAAAAAAGAAATGCATAGTCAAATCAAATTTGTTATTTACAGTGAAGAAACAATGAAATGAAATACCTGACATGATTGATGGAGCTGACGTAGAATTTTCTGTAATTTCCCAAACTCTTCTCGTTCCAAGTATAATTTACCAAGCTGCAAACACAAAACACCAATTGCATTAAGCTTTTTTGGTCAAATTATTTCGGTTATTATTGTAATCAAATAAAGACAAGCAACTAGAAACATTCTTTCTTTGTAACAATCAAAACAAAATATTTCCTTTATTGTAATAATTTCTGATAAAGACAAAGCAATTGGCATTACTAATACATTCCCAAAAAAATAACTTAATGTGAACTTTATGTGCTTTATCAAATATTTTGCTGCTAGTTTCCTCAGATTAAAAAAACAAACATTTTCCTGCATCATCTAGAGCAGGAGATGCTCCTAACTGGGATTTTGATGTATTTGGATGGATACAAAATAAAGCACTTTTAAAAAATAAAAAGTCTTTCATGGTTTAAAATGAATTTTCTTCTTTAAGACTGGAAAGTGTGTGTGTGTGTGTGTATATGCATATGTATATATATATATATACACACATATACACACACACACGTAAAAATAAAATTGCTATTGTGCAAAAACGTGTATTTACACCCACCCCAATTACCGATATTAGTAATTACCTTTGTGTTCGTTTTGAACCACAAACGGTCATTCTTAGCATCTTTCAGAGCTTCGAGAGTCGTTTCATAAAATTCTTGCAAGAGGTCCATCTTATGAAACGATAAACAGATTTAACGGTTATACAATTTAACCAAAAAAAACACCTTGAGTATTAAAGAGTGCTAATTTCTTAAAGGACGCCAGAGTCTTGTACACATTTAGCCCCTTAATATCCAAGTGATTTACCTGCGTACGTTACAATTTATGTCAGAAATTGTGTGCAAGGCTGCAGAATTAGTATATATTATATATATATATATCTATATATAGATAGATATAACACAAATATAGAAATACAAATAATACATATGTGAATATTTATTTTCACATAAAAAAAGCTGTTTTCAGACAGGTTAGACATTTAATCTTGAGTATGCAATGTGGAGGGCTGAACCCAGCGAGATGTTTCAGTAAGAAGAACTGGTCCTGCATAATGCAAAGGTAAAGATATTTCTTGATCATCATTTCGCCCATATATGTATTTTCTAAAACACTTCAAAAACAGCTGTGCATGAGAGGTAAATGTTAATGTCACTCCCAACGACCAACCTGTTTGGATGTGGAGATATAGTCCAGGATAGAGTTTATTGATTTTTCAGAGTAATTTCTTGTGACAGCACTGCGGATATAGGTCAACAGCTGCTTATATCTGTTCATCATTTCAGGATAGTTACTCTGTTGTGGGGGGAAAAAAACAACACCTTATATATTTTCTCATTAAAGAAAAAAATGTAAACATGTTATACATATGCTCCATATATATTAATTTGACAAGTACTATATAAAGAGGAAAAAAAGAGATTTATGTTACTAAACACCGATATAGTAAGCCAGAAGGTAGTGTATTTTTCTAAGATGCAAGTTAGCTATTCAGAGGCAGAAGGAACCGAGAAGGGGAATAGCCAAAGCTAGTCTGAACATTACAGCCTTAATGTCGTAGAAAGGGGCAATTATCCAAAAGCAGGGGCAGAGAAATATAAATATAAATCACATGCTTTAAATAACACCAAACTAATCTATAACCTAGCCCTACAAGTACATCAAGCTATTATTAACCACATTGATTTTACCAGTTTGAAGTTTATTTTGATCATCTGTTTAAGTGCTTTGAATCCCCATTCTCCCTTTTCACCTTCAAGTTCCAAAACCTAAGAAAAAAAACAAAAAAAGTTAAAGAATTTAACACATAAGAGAATACACTCTACCAAATTTCAGAGGATAGCTTATTTCTCATGTTTCTTTGTGCAAGAAAACATAATAACATCATGCAATAGACACAAAATTACAAGGTTAGCCAGAGGGGTCGGTAGACAAACCAAAGTTTTAAAATTACATATTTGTTATACAAATTTTGGATGCAAAACATAGAAATAACCAGTAAAAGGTAATCTTTAAACTAATATTGCTGACGTAGTTTTGTCATTAGGAATAATTAGTGACGACAGCTGTACCTCTTACAGGTCTCAATTATACTATTCTAGAATAAGCAGGGATACTTTGTTAACTGTAAGGCTCTGAAGAGACAAGTAGTAAGACACCTTTAAATTCTGGATTACCTAAATCTGAACATCCATACTCTGTGTGTGTGTTTAGACGGTAATAATAGTGTTATATACCAGCCTGAAAAAATTATCTCATTTCAATTAGTTCCAGTAGGTACAGAAAACCATAAATGATATGGAAATTGTAGAACCACAGCTGCAAGACACATTTTATTTATTTCTGTATCAAGGAACTGCTGACGTACGGCACAATGTTACTATTATTAGCACGTAATTCATTCATGTCATGCATTAGTAATAGGATATTAATAAAACCTGGCTACTTGTATCTCTACACCATTGTGCACTAAATACAGGATCTGGACCATGCTGATTATATATATATAATATATATATATATATATATATATATTATATATATATATTATATATATTATATATATATACTATATATAACGCTTCTATATGGCATTACTAACCTTCTGGAAACTGCAGAGTGCCGCCTTTGGATCATCTTCCTTCAAAGCCTTGGAGTTATAGTACTGATTTTCCAGATCAACATTTGGCTCAGAGTTGCTGTCTTCTGAATATTCCTGCATTTATGGCAAAAATAAAACCATGGCTCCATAAGAGAATACAGTAAAAATGCCTACAATTTCACAATGATTTGTGACAGCAAACAGAACTAGGAGGCCACCATGCTCATGGCATAGAAAATGTACATTTCTCTTAAAGCCCTTTATCCCTAGACTTTTTTTTACATTATATTTATACATTAGACTTGCGCAAATGGACCAACGACGATTCGGACAAATTTTTGGTTTTATTCTTAGTCCATTCATTTTCGGATATTTTTGTTGTGGATCATGTTTAAAGACATTTTCTATTCAAAAACTAAAGCTGTTGTCACCCTCATGCTCTCTCACACACTCTCTCTCTTTCTCTCAATGTCTCCCTGCCTTCTCCATCAATCACTTCCGTGTCCCTGCCTCCTTTCCCACAGCATCGCTACTTCTCTTGCCTCTTCTTATTCTTCTACCTTCTTTCTTCGTCTTGCCTCTCCGCGAACCTGGCTTCCCAGTGAAATTAGACAAAAGGGCAGAGCCTCCAGACACACCCTGGCACGCTATTGATTGGAAGAACAGGGAGAGGCTGTGTCCAGAGGCTTCGCCCTTTTGTGGGCATCAGGAGGCCAGAATATGAAGCAGTCAGTGGAGAAGGCAGGGAGACATTGAGAGAGTGTGAGAGAGAGTATGAGAGTGACAACAGCTTTAGTTTTTGAATGGAAAATGTCTCTAAATCTCATCCAAAACTAAAATGTTTGTCCGAAAATGAATGGACTAAGAATGAAACCAAAAATTTGTGAGTGAGTGAAAAACCAACAAAATTGAAACGTAAATTCAGAGCTCTTTGCTTTGTTCCCTTATTATCGGACATTCGTATGAATACCTGAAATTGGCACATTTTGTTAAAATGTAACTTTGTATAAATCCGAATGCGCAAACACAAGCATCCTTACTGAATCCCCTCTCTATGCGTAAATCATTATTAATGGGTATTTATTATTTCACTGCTAGTACCTAATAAGGCAGAGACACGGAAAATAAAGCATATAATACCCTACACACAGTTTAAATGAAAGAATATACCGTATATTCCGGCGTATAAGACGACTGGGCGTATAAGACGACCCCCAACTTTTACAGTCCAAATATAGAGTTTGGACTATACTCGCCGTATAAGACTACCCCTCTACCCAGCGTACAACAACCAGCCAGTCACGGCAAGCAATGTACCTTACCGGTGATTTGCTGGTTGATTTGCTGGCTGACATATACATACATGCACTGCCCTTACACACACACACACACACACATATATAATATATATATGTGTATATATATATATATAATATATATATATATATGTGTGTAGATATGTATATATATCTATATATATATCTACACATATGCCTGTCCATACATACACATTTATACACTGCCCTCACCACACACACCCCTGCCTTTACACACATATATATATATGTATATATATATATATATATATACACACACACGTATGTGTATATATATAGTATCTAATAAGGCAGAGACACGGAAAATCAATAGCCGGCATATAGATTGGTGGCTTCGTACTCCTACACGACCCCCATTTTTTAAAAGATTTTTGGGGTTAAAAAGTCGTCTTATACGCCGGAATATACGGTACATTTTCACAAGTATGCCAGCCTTTTGCTTCTTGTGCAGCCGCTTTTGTGGACCAACACCCTTATCTGAGGGAGATGAAAGTAATTTACCCCATATGATAAGCCCATTTCTAAAATAAAAAATAAAATAAAAGTAAAATGTTTATTAAATGGATGACATGGGTGTGCGCGAGATCAGACAGTATGGTACATACCCCCACCCACAAATAAAATCAATGAAATAAATCACAAAACAGTTTTCTGAGGCTGCTGGTTAGTCTCTGGCTGATCACAATACATGAATGGAGCGACACCATTACTGAGAAGAACAGACATCCATTCAAAAATAAATAAATAAAAGTGTGTGGGGGGGGGGCATGAATGGCAAAAAAACGTCGTATACAGCCTACTGCTGGATTTCTTATTTTATTACTTTTTTTAAAAGTATTTTTTTTTTTTAAACTTCACTGAGGCTGCGTGATTGCGCAAGACTTCCAGCGCAGGGAGGGTTAACGGCGGTTCAATGCAATCCCCTGCACCGGGAACAGGCGGGTACAGCTTTCTTCATGACGTTTCATACCGTCACCGTAGGTTCTTGGCCCACTGTTTCCATGACAGCATGGAACGTCATGAAGGTTTTAACGGGTTAATATCTTCTAGATCCTGAAATGCGCTGAAATGCCCTGAAATGCCCAAACAATGTATCCAATAAACTGGGTTTAGTTTTCTAGGGACAGGGCAACAGAGACTTGTAAGAATAAACCAACAAATAGCCGACAGCTTCATATAGAGCCCCGGCATCCATTACTCGTACTCCAAGTTCCAAATTCATTATTTACCAGATAAGAAAGCCTTGCCACCTTCCATGCCAACGTAGTAGATATTTAAGCGCTGGATAGGTAGGGGTTCATTTTAGGGCCCCAAAATTTGCTTTATTTACTAAAGGGAGAGCTGACAGGAGAGTTTGCAAGAGTTGTGACTTCAACTACTTCACTATTCATTATGAATGGCCAACACAGGCCGATTTTCCCAACATGAAGGGCCGAGCTGGCCCCGCATAACACATCATTCTGATCATCATGCTGATTTAAACTATACATTATACAGGGCCAGCCAAGCTCTTGCTGCAGAAGCTCACTGGGGATGGACCTTCACAACGCATAGTGAAATCCAGGAGCTGAAACTCAACTCTCCTGACAAGACTTAGTGAATAAGCCCCTTTATTTAAATTTCGGGGTCACACATTACTTTCCAAAAGCCTCCAAAAACATGTATTCCCGTTTACACGTGGATTGTGTAGATACAATGAGGCGCAGTCACGGGCTTATCGCGTCAGGTGTATCCAAATGACTATCGGGGAGAGGCTTTTTTGTGGACTTGTAACAAGATACACATTTAGCGGGTGTTACGCACAAGAGACTTTTATCACTTTCCGCTGGCGGGGACACCATTCACATTTATGCGGAGTTAGAGAAATACTCCGGGGCCTGCGGGCAGCTGCCACGAAATAAGTCAGCACTGGGGCGTACGGGGTCCATATAAAAGCCGCAGCCGCCATCTTTACTATGCCATGAACTAAAGATAAACGTACAGCAGCAGCGCAGTGGGGCGACTGTAAGGGACACTCCGTTGTGTCTGCTTTGGCATATGAGGGACACTCGGTAAGAAAGGGGGTGGGGTGTAGCGAGTGTCCCGCCATGGGTACGCTTTCCTCTACTCGGCAGCGGGTGGATGTGGTAAACCTAGCTAACCACTCGTACAGCTCCGACGCATCCCTGCACCTCTCCGGTCTCCATAACCTACCAGATCATAATCTTCCTCATCATCGCACATAAAGTCGTCTTCCATGTCAGACATCTTGACCGGGGAGCTGGAGCCGAGGGCCTCCCAGAATGCTCTGCGTCCGTTGGAATTATTTGCTAGCCTGGAACTGCCAGCTCGCTGCTTCGCGCGCCCGGAGGAGACATTTCACTGTGACAACGAGCACAGAGGAAGGAAGCTGCTGATTCTTCGAAATAGATTTCCCTGGCAACCAGCTTAGCAACGCTTTCATTTTCAAGGGAAGGTTGGAAGATTTGGCAATGCTGAACAGTTTTGCCAACTGACGAGGCAAATTGAATATATTTATAATGTGTATGTGTATATATATTAGTATAAAATGCACCTTAACGTAATATATAAATTGATTAGATGTTCTCTAATTCATCCTAATAAGCTTGGAAATTAAATTATATTATACAGTAAGAATGTGTGTATATAATTATGTTCATTTTAAACTACAAATGTTCAACCAATATGGGTGCTTCCTTTTCTCATACATCCATAGTATCCCTCATTAGGAGGAACTTCTCTATTCGATCCTCAAATCCAAATGTCCCTATTCTCCACAGTATGAGTGGGTGACAGTGTTCTACAGCCCCAAAGTCACAATAATGCGTATAGAGGGAGCAGGAAATAGGAAATTAGCAGCAACTGGGAAACTGGTGAAGCCCCTGCCCTCAGCACCTATCCAAACAAAATAGTGTTCAATAGTTTTAATATGCTCTTTATATCTTATATAATTAACCTGCGATTTACTGACAGGTAAGATCATACTTGTGCAGACCCTGCACGGTCCATCCTCCGGAAGCGTATTTATGTGGATCAGAATGAATGAATTGATGGCTATTTCTAACAAATGAAAGTAGTAGGATATACTTGTCCACCGATTCAGCGCCATCACAAGCTGTATATGAAAATCAGACCAATGTTTTGACTGTTAGCAATCGTGTTTATTTCGCTTACATACTGAGGACAATCGATTCGAACAATAGGGTGTTTACAGTCGAAAAACGCGTGATCGCCACGCAGCTTTATCCCCAAGCAGCCTCCTGGTCCTGCTTCTCAATCCACTCAACAGGATTTCCGTGACGTGACTCCTCCCGGAAGGTGCTGCTCGGGTTGAAGCAGCTGCCTCGGACCTCAGAGCTGGGCTCAGTCTGCAGACATGACAACCGGAGCTTCTCCGCCTACGGTTCGCGTTCAGATCACTGACAGGTAACCCACCGCGGCCTGCCTGCTGGGAAACGGGTACGGTATTTATATGGGGCGAGAAGTCACGTGTATCAGGGAGATTATTCAGCAAGTGGCTGCTTTATCAGCAATAACTGAAGTAATCATTATCTGTGGTTGACTCGTTAAATCGGATAATATATATGTATAGATTGTGGCCCTTTAAATACTAGTTCTAAAGTACTTTCTCATAAGTAATAAATAAAATATTCCTTAATGTGTGTATTAGAATACAGTTACGTGTTATTTTACTGTGATAGAATGTTTATGTATTAGAAGATGTTACTTTAATGTGTGTATTAGAATACAGTTACATGTTATTTTACTGTGATAGAATGTTTATATATTAGAAGATGTTCCTTTAATGTGTGTATTAGAATACAGTTACGTGTTATTTTACTGTGATAGAATGTTTAGATACCAGGGAAGGTTACTGATATCAATGATATTACCATATTTTTTTATATAGGCAAACATAGCTGATGGGGAGTTGTAGAGGTGGAAGAGAATGTCACATGACTGACGTCACATGACTGATGCCTGAAAGGCTCTGTGTGTGCAGGAATCCCCACAGGAGCATGCATTGCACAAGAGAAACACAGTTCTGCATCACATGATCTAGATTACCAACATACAAAAAAAAATGCTGAGTAGCAGAGGCTTTGAGTGTACCAAGAGTGTAACAGCCTGGGCTTACTTCAACGTTTACAGCATACTTTATTTATTGTTATTATTATTATTATCATTTTATATAAACCATTAGCAAAAACTATGGGTTTTTTTGGAAACCTAGTTTATGCGTATTCCACGGGAATTAGTTGTTATACTACTGAATTTGTTTGTAAGCCGCCATGCATGCACTGAGATGACTAAAATAATTAACACTTTAAGGATCAGAGATTTTTTACACTACAGGACCAGAGCAATTTTCATATTTTTGCTATATCTTTCTTCATTTCGTGTACTTACACAAATATATATATATTGATATTTAAAGAGAAACACATACATATGCAGTTTGATATAAACAGCTTATATAAGAATATATTTTTGGTATTTTTCCCCATTTATACTAGCCAACTAATTTCCTGCTAGTTAACCCCCTGTAGAGCCATTGTGTCACGACATACCTGGTACCTCCACAAAGGGTATGCAGACCAGCTTGCTGTGTTGCTATTCATTAGATACATGACTAGTTAAATAATATGTACCCCAATTTAATATGAAAAACGTGATGAATGTGCACCCGTGTAGCTGCACTTTATCATTGATTTATACAATATAAGGTTTATTCACTAAAGGGAAGGTTGAGTTTGTGGTTGAGTTGTGTTTCAGCTTCTTGATTTCACTATACATGTTGAGGACCCAAAATACTAAAATATTTTAATATTTCTTTACAAGAGTTACCAGATACCGAACATACCACTATATCTGGTTCTGTTTGTTATTATTAGATCATACTAATCACACTTTATCACAGTTTGGAGTTTATTGTATTTTATATGTAGGCAGGACCATTGACAAGGTGCAGCTGGAGTGGGGTTTAGGCACTGGAAATATCAATTTAAGTGATTTTGTGAAATCTCTGTTTAAAGCAACCCACAGCTTTTATAGTCAATCGATTGCAAGTATCCAAAATGCATCTCGATGTTCCTTTGAATGTGTCATTGGGCTTTCGTGTGTTTCCTTTAACCACTGTGTGGTCTTCAAGCTCTTCCTTGTTTACTGTTTTTAGGCATATGCCGCCCATATTTTTGCTGCGGCATTGTTTGTGGTGCCCGTTCACTTGTCATCCTACCGCATCCATTGCCTACCAAGAGTTTGCTGCACATTAGTTGCTAAGATTGGGGCAAGCATGTGCGTGACATCAGATGTCACAGCATGTGCTCATTTGAATCATTGCCTGTCTGCCTAATTAAATGTGATTTAGCACTGTTTGTAACAATTGTGTGGTCCTTTTTTCTTTGATGGAGATTCAGTTTGTTCGTAACATGTGCTTTCATTTAAGTGTACGTTATAAAAATGATGTGAATGTCACTCTGGTTAGAGAAATGATTCATACTAAAGGACAAAGTTAAGTCTCCATAAAACACATGTGAATATGATCTTCTTCATCTGTATCCCTAGTGTGCAGGTTACATATCACGTGCCTTGCCCATCCTCAATGAATCAAATAGTACAGCCACAGAAACAGGAATAGATTGTAGGCAATTACAGCTTGGCCTGTTTGGGCCACTTCACCCATTCGCCCTGTATACTATGACCTCATAACCAGGTAATTCTTGTCCTTTTTTGATTCCTTGATATATTTTAATTATTCTTTCAAATCCCATTGTCTTTCCATCAAGCTATTCACATTGAGATTATTCAGTCTATGATTTTATACTATAGTCTCCCTTTTCTAGTGGTTGCTCAGACCCTCTGTAATATATTTATTTACGCTTCTGTGGTATGTGTACCCATTGGGTTGTTGCTGCTAGAACCAAGGGATGCATCTTCCCCTACTTCTTCGAAGTTACATTATGTTATTCCCAGTCACCAATGAAGCAAACCACTATATGGGCTAAGTGATAAGGATTTTAATTGCATGTTATCAACAATCAATATGCTGTCATAAGAAAATAGGTTGTTAAACAAACTGTACGGTTATGATGTCCTATCTTATAACACTTATACATACCTGGTTCATGGTCAGACAGCCACAGTCTTGGTGGATGACCTTTGGATAAATGTCCCCTTTTGCTTCAATGTATTCCACAAGTCTTGTTGGTGTCGTTGTACAGACACTTGGCTTACCCCCAGCCAGTTGTAATATTAATACAAGTTTAGTTGAAATGATAGGGAATAAGAATGATGTGTTATTCTTTGTTCTTTGAATAACTATAAATAAACTATAGTGCGACCAGTAAGGCAGACTCCAAGAATTCTCATTAGTTCACTGCATATTAATAATAATAAATATATATATTAGACTTGAGAAAGGGAGAAGAGCTCCCAAAAGCTTGTCATTCCAAAATTCTGTTAGTCCAATAAAAAAGGTATTATCACAAGATACTTATTCCATCTGTTATTTGATATTGACACCACTGGACTAATACGGCTACAACCTCTACTCTACTATATATATATAAATTATATAATGCGTGCTGTATGTTTTGTATATATGCTATCTTTAGTCCAATCTATGAAACAAACACACCAACTCCTTCTCATAATGTGTTGGCGTAAACAATAGAATGGCTCAGCCTCAATCACCCAGCCGTATACTCTGACTAATGAAAATCTGTGAAGAAAAGGAAAGGACAAGCAGGACTTCATTAGCTTTGCCATAAATAATCATCTCAACTGGGAAAGTAACCCAAAATATCACTGTTCTGCAGTTAAAGGAAGTTTATGGCTGAGGTCGACAAATTTGGTTTGAATCTAGGAGACAGACAAAATATTTATGAGTAGGGCTGCTACTAATGATTATTTTCATTATTTTTCGATTAATCGATTAATCTGATAAGAAAATTAAGTTTCACTTATTTAAAATAAGAAAGTAACGTAGGATGTTAAAAACAAACGGCAGAATAAAAAACTTTGATAAAAATGCATTTCTTGTTTTTAGTTCCCAACCTGCCCCCCAGTTATGCACATTTGAGGCTTGCCTCAGGCTTGCCACACTGCCTCCCAGACATGCCACACTTCCTATCAGATATGCCACACTGCCTCCCAGACATGCCACTCCACATTGCCTTATATACCCTATATGCCTTATACCCCCAGATATGTCATAGTGGCCTCATAGATTTGCAGACTCGTTCACAGACACAATACTTTTATAAATAAATACAGGGTTAATCCT
>VKOC01034717.1:0-10783 GCA_009364415.1 Spea multiplicata | reverse complement strand
AAATTCTGGAAATCTCTACAAGGACTGATTAAAGTTTGTCGTAACATCAGGAAAAATGGGCAGACTAGATGGGCTGAATGGTTCTTCTTACCTGCTGCCAAAGTTATGTTTCTCTTTTTCTATAATCCTATGCCATTACAAATAAATATACCACTGCAGTATAGGCTGGAAACTGGTTAACAATAAGCAGCCACAAGCTGTGCTAAAAAATATTAATTTAAAATAAAAAGGCTGACACCTGTGTCTCTGCTAGTCTTCTGCAAGAACATCTGTTCACATATACGCAATTTGTTCAGTAAATAGTGATTTATATTTTTTTCAGGGCTAATCCTTGTCACATTGTGTCTAGGGGTTACATTCTGAATTTGTGTTCAGATGTCCAACACAAGGAAAGGATTGCCAGAAGTCTTTGTATGCCAGAGATCTTATTTGATGGGCATTGCAGACCTTTGCAGTCATCATTAATATTTATTCATTTAGCTACAATTTAGTTCTTTACATAGTACGGCATATGAAAATCTCCAATCAAGTGAAAATATAAGCCCCAAGAAATTTTATGGAATATTTACTGATATTTCAATTAATGCCCCTTGAAATTTAAACCCAGAATTTAGGAAATTCTGGGTTTAAATTAAAGAAATCTTTATAACTAATCACTGTATAATGATTTCCATTTAATACAGCTATCCTTGAGATAGGGCAAAAAGGGGAGCTGCCCATGTTCTATACAAAACAGGGATCTGGAGTCTAAGAGCCACTGGATATTTGGTTTACCTCCTCTAGAGAGAACCCTATTCAATGGAGCGGTGGCTCTTGGAGGACCAGTGGAAGTTGGGAGGGCATGCACAGAGACGGCCCTGGCATAAAAGACAGCTAGATGCTGTGGTGTTTCTAGAGTTGGTGTCACCCAGTGCAGTAACTCATGGTGTCACCTCATGGACCTCCTCCTGTGCCAGACCAGACAGAATTCTTAAGAAAGTTGCTCACCCTGCTGCAGAATTTTTTGCACGCTTTCGTAAGTCCGCTCTAGAAGTGGTCATTGCGCAGTTACCATGTCCCAGCGCACGGACGTCATTGTGTTGTGTCGGCTGATTGGTCCTACCTCCACCTCAAGTTCCGGGACAGTGTCACAGGAGGAGGAAAGCATGTGGGGAAAATAACAAAACAGGTCACCATAGGAGAGCCGATTAAGCTGTCACTCTGCTGACGGTGTCACCCATGCAGTGATGCCACTGGGTTGATGTATATTATTATCCGTATATTTGAAAGACTATCAAGAAGAGGGCTGTGAATTAATGCATTTAGTAAAATGTTCTGGACCAGCAGAGAGGACAAGAGGACTTCATTACATATTATTTTAAAAATGGCTCCATAATCTCTATACCAGAGCCTTATGAGGGTAGTTTGAGTGAAATGTATTTTATAATAAAGAACTCACTTCATATTACCCTCGAAATATCCATTAACCTGGCAATTTGTGATGTTCTAATTAATGCAGAAATGATCTAAAGGATATTAGAACAGAATCACATGTTTAACGAGGGAAGCTTCCTGATTTACATGTCAAAAGGTGAAAAATAACACTGTCGTTAATTGGTACCATCATTATACCAATGATATTTCATGCTAACCACATTCTGATGTATTCATACCCATATATACACTACCATTCAAATGTTTGGGGTCACTTAGCTGCTTTTTCATGGAAAACAATGACATTTCTATCTATGCTAACATAATTGCAAAAAGGTTTTCTAACGATCGATTAGCCTTTTAAACTTAAGCTTGGATTAGCGAACACAACGCGCCATTGGAACACAGAAGTGATGGATGTGATATAGGGCCTCTGTACGCCTATGCAGATATTCCATTAAAAGTCGGCCGTTTCCAGCGAAAATAGTCATTTACAACATTAACACCGCCTGCGCTGTATTTCTGATCCATTTCATGTTATTTAAATGGACAAAAGTTTCTTTTTTTTCAAAAACAAGTTTCTAGGTGAGCCCTAAACTTTTGAATGGTAGTATATATTGTACGCGTAATAATACATGGAGTGAAAGCTAATAAGATATCTAATTCATAGAGAAAATATGTCTCTGATTATCAAAATCCACAGAGTGGATTATAATCGCAAAAAACATGTTACAGATACAAAGTATTAAAAATTAAGTAAAAATAATGTATTTCTTATGTAATCTATTACATAACTTGTAATCTATTTCAGTGCTGAGTGATATATATATAATTATTATTCTGTGTGTCTTGCAATATCTTCTCTTTTACTTATAAGATGTTAATGGTTACATTTTAAGGAGTGTCAACGGTATGCTATAGTGTGAATGTCTTGCAACTTTTTAGCTTCAGAAGTTCAAAATATATAGCATATGTGCTAATTTGTATCTGATGTAAAATATAAAAATATACGAAGTACATTAAAGACCAATAATCAGAGGTCAAACAATAAATTGATTAATAGTCATAGCATAGTTTCAACAAAGTATGTTGCAAATAGTTTGGTCTACTACATTTCTTAGACAAAAACGTAAAAAAAATATATAATGGGGGCTGTGTCCATTGTCACAAATGTAATCCGTACCCCTACTGCTAGAAGTTGCCAACCACATGGGAACAATGGGCAGCTGTCAAATTGGTTTGGGCATGACAGTAAAACTACGCAAAGATTTAATTAAGAAAACCAAATTCTCACATGAAATGTAACCCCAATCATTCTATAGAAACATAGAATTTGACGGCAAATAAGAACCAATCGTTGTTGGTCTTGTCTTAGTTTCAGGAGCCATATCCCATGTATGTTTAAATGTCCTTATTGTAATAATATCGACAACCTCTGCTGGGTAGATTACCTATATCTACTACCCTTTCAGTAAAGTTTAACTTCTTTATCTTACACTTAAGCTTTTGATCCTCAAGTTTATGATTCGGTTATACCGTTCCATAATCAAGTCTTGATGATAGCAGTGCAGCTACTATTTCTACCACTAAAATAATAATCACAATCATTATTTTTTACTTTCATAATTAGTAAGACTAATGCTAATAAACTGATTGTATTGAATCCACTGGTTTATTTGTGTTATTGTGATGTACATTTTGAAAGTTTATTAAAGGGTGATAAATCCTGATAATAACCCGGCCTATAATACCAATACAAATTAATATATTGACAGATGCTTTGAGAACGAAACCCGTATGAATTATTCAAAGTGGTAAAGATAATGCTATTTTCAAAACATCCAATGGAACGCTTCACTTTTACCACCTTTACACCATAATTGAATTACTCTTTTTTTACGAATCCAATATAAAATACCCTCCGAACGGAGAGAGACTTTTTTTATGGGCTGTAATTATGGGCAGCTAGTTAGTGGGCTTTATCAAGACCTTGTATGTGAATTATTCAGTTATTGAGTATTTGTTTATATACATTTTTGAGGTTTATATGCATATTATTATGTCATATAAAGCTCTCATTTCCCAATACCCAGCAGCTCCTAGAAAGCAGGGATATTGGAAGCAGATAGGGGATATCCGGAAGGATGAGGCGGAGAGGGACTAGGTCTATGGCAGGGTATCAAAGATGAAATATAGGATTGGGCCATGGAGGTAGGCGGATTTGTAATCTTATAAGACTATACAATATTTACAATATTTATACATGCACGCAATAACAATTCACTAAA
The DNA here is from genome assembly GCA_009364415.1 of Spea multiplicata. Taxonomy (NCBI): domain Eukaryota; kingdom Metazoa; phylum Chordata; class Amphibia; order Anura; family Pelobatidae; genus Spea; species Spea multiplicata. Next base: position 7,082 of record VKOC01034717.1, on the reverse strand, counting down.
CTTTTTCTACAGGCAGCCATTATCTTTTCTTTTTCTTGGTGACAATATCTGAAAGTGTATAACAGCCAGAGAACGATACATCTATTTTGAAAATTGAATGGATTTAATATGAATTATTTGTCTGTGTGTATTCAGCAGTTACATTTACCATTTTTATCTGGAAGTCCTGCTGAATGATTATAGATAAAAATTAACATGATCTTATAATTAGGTGTATTTTGATTAATTTGTTGATGTCTAATTAATAGTCTGCTGTAAAATTCACCCCCATAAACCTGCTTTTCTGTTCTCTTGTGCAGAAAACAATATTATTAATTTATATCCTTATAGTAACCTGAGGCTTTATTCCAATGATTTGCAATTATATTTTGAGACCTCATTCTTCCTTCTTCGGCTTTACAGTAGCGAATAACTGTAGAGGTGAATCATACATAAATTATGCTATTCAGATAATAAAAAAATAGAAATACATGCTAAAGGACTCATGTGTCCATTGTAATTTATTGGCACTCTTTCCCCCCATAATTCTGTATTTCTTATGACGATAAATTCAGTAGTACTGCATACATCTTAGCATATCTAGAATTACATCCTATCCTAGAGTTTATTACTAACCACAACGTTAAACCAAATTTGTTTGAGTGAACTGCGCTTACACATTAATGAAAATGGATGTATTATAAGAGGGTGTATATAACGCATTCACGTAAATTGGTGGTGGTCACAGAGTATTCCTATCTACCACAAAGATATTTATAAGGTGCTGTGAAACAACCCCACACATCTAAAAAATAAGCAATACATGTAGGAGTAAGTCATGAACATCCATCTTAAATATCACAACTTGCTTTATTTCAATTCCTTGAAAATGTCTCACAATTAGAGTTTCTAAAAATCCAGTTTATAGTTCAATAATGACCAGATGAACCAAAAAATGTAGGAATAAATCAAAGTTGTTTTATTATTGAGCAAATACGGTACATACATATATACCGGTATATCCCTAACAATGCCCTTGTCATTGTAATATAATGCAGATCAGATCAGTTTCACACGCTTAGAATGTCACAAACTGTATCGCTTTAAGACCTCCAATCTTATTTGGATTTGGGCCATGTTTTATAATTGGCATTGCCTTAATCCTTTGTTGTACACACTTAACTTTCTTCTCTGTTATAACCTCAAACAAATCTACTGGGGAGCAGATTCTTCCCTTTCATCTTCGCCTCTAAGCCACCAATTTTAGACCAGAACTTGTCCTATCACTTGTCCTTTGAGATATACTGCACATCTCATGTGGTTTTGCACCCACTCTTTGATGCTCTACAACATGTGAGTATTACATGTGAAACGGAAAGTCCCTTTAAAATCCCTTTAATAATATTTTCTTCAAAGTAAATACGCCGAGATCTTTCTTAACGGAATTCTCTACAGAATATCAATATCTTTCTTGAGATGGGACCCCAACACTGTAAATATCTTCAAAGGGAAGGCTTCTCAAACTCTTCAACCAGGACGGGTTGCCCAGTCCAAGTACTTCAAGCAGAGCTGGGCCAAGCATGACCCTTAACACTGGGTCAGCCTGTTATGGGAGGTAGATGCTCATAAGGGGCTGTTTTGTGGCCCTGCAGTTGTAACATGGCAGCTTGTACCCTGTGACAATATAAATAGCCCTCAGCTGTGTCACAGAACGAGAGGCACCCAATGCATTCCATGTTAGATTATAGCATGTATACATGTGTTTCACACATTTCATGGTCACACTAGTTAGATGGATTATTAGCGTATGCATAGCAATTTGCGATGGATGTGGTCAGTGACAATTATGTCCGTTTTGTTGCTTTCTTTATAATGCGGGAAGCAATGCTAACTGCTATGATCTCTCCCAAACCCTCTGCCACCATTAGTCAAAACTGAATTATTAGACTGAAAAATTGTTATTCAAATGTAAAATACCTTAGATTGAATTAGATAAGATTTCATTTCTTACATTTAAGATTGTTTAAAAAAGAAAACAAAATGTCTAATGTGTTTCAGTTTAGTTTTCATTTTTAAATATATTTTAAATTTAGTGACTATTTATAGGATACAAAAATATACCTTACAAAAATATTTTATTGAGAAATGTATAATTTTTTTTGGACATTATTGTGTATGTTATACAATTTATAACAGATTAACAGAATACATTTTTGAGCATATATCAATATCTATTAAAATTAAAAAGGACATTCATTTCCATAACTCAAATGCACAGTTTTTTCAAGTTTTATCTGGATTCTAATTTATTTGTGTTGCTCTAAATTGTCCCCAATGTCTATGATCAGGGCTCCACTGGGGTTTTATATTGGCCAATTTAAGACACATATAGGGAACGGATCTTACGTATGAGTTAACGTATATATATTTTGCATACTACCTGTAACATCCAGCAAAATAAAAACACGCAGAAATTCCACATTGGAATTGTAAACAGTTGAGCCTCAAGGACCTTATAGTCTGATTTTAGTCGGAATTTTGCACAAACCTTAACTTCCAAAAAATGAATAGATTTGATTTCTTCACCTTCAAATACTGATGTAATCATCTCAATTTTAATGGACAAAAGCTAATCATCTTACTTGCTCACATTTTTTGTTGCTTAGTATTTTTTGTTAAGTGATTAGACTTAACGAGGTTGTATCTAGAAAGGTAAATTACATTTGCACATGAATATTGAGATGTTCTTTATTATGATATATCATAATATATATATTATATATTATTTCTCTCTATACATTTATCTGTAAAAAATTAAATAAATGAGTTATAGACATTTATAAGTAAATTATTTTCTAGTGAGAAAGAAGCAAATAATATGTGTCTTTTGTAAATGAAATAACTCTCCTTTCTTTGTAGAAGCAGGGTGCTTCAAGAAAGAATGTCTAATAGAGATAAGAGAATAAATGTTATAGGCGCAAAGAAAAACCTGCTATGGATGGGGCACACAGGGCATGTAGATCTATGGCAGGATAATACAGTAGTCAAGACATTAACCCCTTAAGGACAATGGGCGGTCCCTAAACCCATTGAAAACTATGCATTTTGAGCCCATACATGTTCGGGCTTTGTCATTAAGGGGTTAAATGATTACGGCATAAAGAACTGTTTTGGTTGTAAAAGGAGAGAGAAAAATGGATGGATTTTTGTGATATTGTAATTGAAAGATTCTTATCAGTGGATGAGTCCGTGATAAGCATGTTGATATTCTGATTGGTAGATGGATCAGAGATCAGCAACTCCATACATTGATTGGTAGTTGAATTATTCAACTTGAATAAAAGATCAGCATATGTGTTTTCTGAATGTTAGATGATTCAGAGATACACATATCCGTATACTGACTAGTAGATGAACCAGAGATAAGCATGTCTTTACTTTGATTAGTAGGTAAAGCCACTTTAGCCACAAAAAAAAGATTTATGAATTAGGATTTAAAATGTGGGGTGGGGGGACTATAAAAAAAAAAGACCTGCCTAAAAGATAAGTCTAACACTAAAACTCAAGACAAATTTCTTCTGCATGACATATGCACCAGACGTATCTTTCATCCTTCATGGGCTTCCTCAGTGATGTGCAGCTGGTATCTCGCTAGGCACCACAAGTCTGCGGTGTAATAGCTATCTAGCAGCATTGCAGGGTGACTAACCATGTGCACTCTGCTGTGCATGCATGAACTGCAACATAGTCATACTGGCTGAATTTGACATTGAACTCAGTAGCGTTCCATTGGGTCTCTGGCAAATTAACATCCTAGGCCGTCTAACATCTTGGTTCACAGTCAGTGAAGGGGTTTAGAAGCCATGCAGTGTCCTTCTCATAGAAAGGCTGATTGAATTTCATTATGAATTTCGCTGTGAAGCACATTCTAAATATACAACCAAGCAAAGTTTGTCTCACAAATGCCACATTCCTGAGATATTATACAAAGTATGCCTGTGCATAGCGTGTCTGAGCATGAGAGTGTCAGACATTCACATCAGGACTGCTGTACTAATCATGCATTTTCTGCTACAAATACTTCATTATCATTGAGCTTGATCAACACATGTCTGGGAATCTATCGCCTGTGGACAAACATTTTCACACATTAATGTTTTTTCTTTCCAATATGTCCTTACAATGAGTGTCATAGTGTAACCTAAGATATGTACAGTAAAGGTACATCTGTTGTATTTTAACATTTTGTGTACCAAATAGGTCTTATAACTTATTGTAAACACAAGAGGGTTGGTTTGACATGTGGTGAAAAGTTGGCAAAATATTTTAATCTTCATAGTTTGCTATATAGTATATATAATCATCAGCCTTTCATCTATATATTTCTAAATTAATAGATATATGGAATGAATAATATATTGTAAAAGAAAATGTGAATGTTTAAAAGAAAGTACACCCACATTGAATAGGAATTATTTGTTCCTTAGCAGGCCTAAAAATTACATAATTACAACCGCAGATCAACAACACATGACATGTTACACCGTGTCATTATTTATTCAACTAAAATAAAGCCAAAAATGGAGAAGCCTTGTATGGAAAAAGTACACCCTTATTGCTTCCATAGCAATTAAGATGCTAAGTAGAAGACAGGCACATCTAATCAAATGCCCTTAATTATCAGCAAGTGTGACCATCTCTATAAAAGCCAAAGTTTTAGCAGTTTCTGGTCTGGGGCATTCAGGTGTGTGGTAACATTCAAAAGAGGAAATAGATCAGCAATGAGAAGCACTTGTTGATTTGATGAAAGTCATTCTACAGTAAGAAAGTTCAAAGGTGGAAAACAATTGGGTCATGCAAGAAGACAACGATCCCAAACACACCAGCAAATCTATAACAGAATGGCTGAAAAAAAAGAATCAAGGTGTCCCAATAGCCCAAAGTTCAGTCCTCAATCCGATTGAAATGCTGTGGCAGGACCTTAAGTGAGCTGTGCATAAACAAATACCCATAAACCTCAATAAACTGAAGCAATGTTGTAAAGAAGAGCGGGCCAAAATTTCCAAACAATGTGGGAGACTGATAAAGTCATAGAGAACACAACTGCTTTAGGTTATTGCTGCTAAAGGTGGTTCTACAAGCTATTGTATCATACAGTGTACTTAGTTATTCAAACATGGCTTCTCCATTTCGGCTTTATTTTTAGTGAATAAATCATGACACGGTTTAATATGCCATGTGTTGTTCATCTCAGGTTATATTTACCTATTTTTGACCTGCTAAGGAACAGATGATAGCTATTATTTTGGAGAACTTGAGCACAGTTTTTTCTCACTTGCTGGATCTCTTAAATCAATAGTTATCTCTTTTAATTTGCTGTACATTAATTGTAGTTTTATAAAGTGTTTCTATAGGAAACATTGTTCACTGAATAAACCTTATCGTTCGGGAAAGGAATGTTGCATGTTCTAAAAAACTGTATATATGGTTTACAGATGTTTTCAGCACCAAGATGTTATTTCTGAAGCATTAAACTAAGCATTCTAAATAATGAAGCATTTCCATGAAAATTATTACTTTCACACTTTCCTTGTACAGTAAAGGATAATAAAATGTGTTTTTTTTTTCTACTATCCAGCTTATGCCTTAAACATAATAAAATTATAAGCGACTGATATTAAAGAATAAATGTCCTTTTAAAAAATTACTTCTAGATTGTAAGCTCGTTTGAGCAAGTCACCTCTTTTTTGTTTCTGTAAGTCCAACTAGTTTTGACATGTACTACTTGTTAGGTCCTGTTACACATTGTACAGCACTGCCGAATACGATGGACAATGTTTGAGAAAATGAGATTTTGAATGTGATGTGGTCGCAGATCTTCCACTCGCATCAAAGGTGATGCGTATCTACTCCATTAGTCACCTGTCAATGTGGTCACCTCATTAGCACATGCATAACAGTTAAACGTACCAGGCACCATGATGAAAAGCATGAACGTGATTCATTCTTTTCTTCATAGGTGTCGCTGCCTAAGGGCTTGCTTATGAAGACAAAAAATCCCAATCTGGGGCAAAATAAATTGATACTCAGTGGAACTTCTGACTTGGCCACAGTAGCCATTTACTTTTGCTTTGATAAAAATGACTGGGTCCCTGTCTGTCAGGGAATTTTTGTATCCTCCCGCCTGAATGTGTACACCACGAATTCCTTTAAGAAAGCACAGCTGTTTTAGTAGCCGGAAATGAAGAATAGTATCAATGAACAATCTTTCAAGTATGTGCATGTGTCAGAAGAAGAAGTCTGTGAAGTGCGGTATTTATGTTTTACTGGTAGAGCTAAAAAGGTATGGATTAGGCTTAGGTTTGTCATCAAGATCACAGAGCGGCTTAGTTAAAAAAAAAAAAATGAAGCACTTTTACAGAATTTTTGTTAACTCGACACAGTATCTGTGGTTAAAATGAATCACTGAATGGTGCTATAAAAACGTAATGTCAGGGCAAACGAAAATAGAAAAAAGGCACAAAAAGCTAATGGGCAGAAATGTTTTGATAGAGGAAATGAAAACATGAGTTTAAGGTGAATTGTCACCATCACAGATTACTAAATTCATATAGTCAGCAACACATTCTGACCTAAGCCGACTAGGCCTAGGGTGGCAGGTCCAGGGGGTGGTGGTATTCCCCCTACCACAAAATAATAACCCATATCACAAAATAATGAGCAGTTAAACCCATTTGTAAAGAAATAATTATAATTGCTTTAACACATCCATGTCACTCTGGTCTCGGCCTGTCCACTCCATTTCCTGATGGGGTTCCCCCATGACATTTCTAACCATGCCGTTACTTAATGAGCTCTGTTAATTAAACACATTTAATATTTTAGATGAATAAACAATTACTAAGTAATTTTGTCTCAATTTTATATTTTAATTGGCTACTTGAGGCTGTAACTATGGTAAATTTATCAGCAAACCCGGCAAAAATGTTATTAAAATCTAATAAAGTGCACTTTATAACTACATAAAATCAAATGCCTTGGTGGCCATTAGCCTGGTCAATGCTCCAAACAATGATAGTCCAGTGCATGGCCCTTCTGCTGTT
>VKOC01034709.1:0-10542 GCA_009364415.1 Spea multiplicata | reverse complement strand
TTTTTGATTTTCATATGTCAACAAGCCTCCATTTGAAAACGGTTGGACGCCAATTCCACTTAATTGAGGATATAAGTATTGTTTTCAATTATATTTCTGGTGGATTATACACTGTGTGCGTCACAATTTTGGTGAATTTTATATCTTTAAATTGTGCATTTTTTTTTTTTTTTATTTTTTTTTGCTTTGCGCGACACTTTATATATTTATTTATTTATCTTTGGGGTATAGGGGGTATACCTCTAGTGCTCGCAGCATCCACTTATTCTTTTGAGTAGTATTTACATCTTTTTTGGAGCTATATATATTTGTATACTTTAGCGCTTGATCACTATATAAATTATCTGTAAAAATAAAGAATAGTAATTCTAGTTTAATATCTCAGGTGATAAATCTAGCTTAGGTTGATTTTTCGATTTATTTATCCTACAGTACAAGGTGCATCTTGGAGTAGGTTGCTGTTTACTGAATTATCCATATTTTCTTTTGTTTACCTTCCCTCTACGTCTGTTTTTGTGTACTTTGTTCTTGTTTGTGTGTAACCACCTAACGCTAGCTGAAGCAGGAACAATAACCACAATCACAAGGAATGTTGTGATAAATATTTCTCTTTTACAATGTTCTACTTTGTCTGTGGTGTACTAAGGAATGTGAATCAACGAGACTGGCATGTTTTTGTAAGATCCCTAAATTAAATTCAGAAAACGAGGAGTAGATTGTATTGCTTAGACTTTGGGTAGGATATCTATAACCATGTAGTGTTTTTTTTTTGTTTTGTTACTAGCCATGGGAAAAAGAATGTGCTTGAGGTAGGCATCCCCACAAGGCAGAGATGATTTTGAAAGCTAGGCAAAGGTTGTCTTTTTTTACTAGCCATGGGAAAAAGAACATGCCTGAGATCTGCATTCCCAGAAGGCAAAGATGAATTTGACAGCTAGGCAAGGGTTGTACGTGTCTTCACCTGAAACTGATATAAAGATTAAATCTTGCTTCATAGTATGCATCAGATTTTCCAATGCACAAGACCTGAATGAGCAGCAGGGGAAACCAAGTCTTGGTGTGTTTTGTTTTAGAAAATCAGCCGTGGTTAACATCTTCTGGTAGTTTCGCTACTCTCATTTATTCTGATCTTGAAAATATACTTTGGCTTAGTCTATCCATTTGATCGTTTTCTGGGCAGCCAGAAACATTGGCAAATGCCCAAATTGTGGAATGCTTTCACTGACATTGCTTGCGCGTTAAAGTTGAATTTTAAAATTAAAATTTTATTGAAAATTAAGGTGAAATAAAAACAAGAAACTGAAATCTGAATCTCTTAAGAATATTTGTAAAATATTCTAACTGAAGATTGCGTCCTGAGTAGCTCGAGATAACCTCTTGACTGCCACTAGCCATGGCTAGATATTCAAAATAGTATTAGGGCAAAGGTGTTCTTGGGTAAGTAATTCTAAAAAAGGCCTGAGAGTTCCTGCTCTGTAGCCTATTCCATTGTAAGTTTGAATTGTGACAAATATTTTAACTCTGCTAGCTCTAACCTTGCAATTAGTTCATAACAATGATGTCATCCACCATGGTTTTGTGAGTCAAATGCCCGGTAACTGAATAATTAATCGGTAGTAACGAAACTTGAAAGGTTGAGTTATGTGGTCTTACTAGTCTAGTCAGCCCCTGTTTATTTACCAGCTGACCAGCTAGAAGCCTTTTTAATTTAAGTTTCGGAAAGATGTAATTTAACAGTAACATTTATTTAAAAACACTTATACCATTGACCCAACTTTCTTTCATAGGATCCTATGTTCTGCACCCCTGTGACCTTTTTTGTGATTCCAGAGGATATAAACATTGTAAAATAGTTGAGTTTAATCTAATGGTCTCCCAAAGCAAACTCTGGAGGACAGCAAAACTCTTTCTATGGTTGATCATGGAAAAAAGATGTAGTAACCTTAATGCCCCAAAATACAAATGTGATTTAACCATGCACATATCACCTCTTTATTTAAAGATGTTGTATAGTTGTAATACCAGCGTCTTAATTTTGATCATTTATAAACCTCTGAAGATGAGTATTTTTTCTATTGTTCCCATATTTGACCTCCCAGCTAATGAACTGTTTATTCATGGTGCTGTCCCTTAGTGCTTGGGGCTGTACTATTTTGAACCCACACAAGCGCTTTAGCAGGCTGTTGTGCTTTTACCTGTATACTAAAAAGTTTTAATCATGACTTAGTATTAAGGGATGAATTCACTTCCGTAATTGATCTGCTGAACATTAAGAACTAAAGCTGGCCTCCTATTTATTATGTCTTCATTATATCCGCAAAACAAGAGTCTGCCATGCAGTAGTGATTGTGCAAATTCTGGTCCGGAATAATTGGATTTATTTCGTTTGTTCTAATGTTTGCCAGCTAAATGGCTGTTAAAGGTCATGAGTGACTATTGAATGTTCACCTTATAATGAAATCTGGAGGACATCATTAACACAAAAAAAATAATCAGAACATTATTACATTCGACCCAGATCTGTACATTTTGATATTGTAATTTCCTGCATTTAATATTTTATTGAATATTGATTCAACAACACGTCTTAAACACTTTTGCTGAAATGCGTTTTTCTACTTTCTACGATGGATTATATTTCTTCAGATTTGTTTTTGTGGATTCTAGATGTTTGTATTATATACTGGAATGTTAATACTTAAATCACACTTATAACCTGCACACCGAAATATTCTTCTATTTATTTCAGTTTTATAAGTGATCTAAGCCTAGAATCTTAGAATCTATGATTGTTATTTAGGAAGTAGCCTGGGAGTTGAATCCTTTTCTTTTCCCCTTTGTTTTGTTGTGAAACCATTATTTCTGAAATCGCCTACCACATTGTTACTGCCTGTGTCATGAACTTGACGAAAACTGAGTATTCTAGAGGTAGGAACACATCAATCACTCTCAGGTAATGGATATGGTTGGAGGGTAATAAAGTATACTCTGTGTGTGAGTTTCCACTTTGTTTCCTCACTGACTTTTAAGGTTTTGTTGACCATACGCTGTCAATATCTCAAAGTCTTACGGTCCTTGAAATAAGACTAATTTTACATGTATTGTTTACTGTGGCAATAAGGGTTTATACATCGTACCTAAAATATCTAGTTTCTGCATATCAAGTATATCATATGTGTTTACATGTGTATATACAATATGTCACAAAAGTGAATACACCCCTCACATTTTTGTAAATATTTTATATCTTTTCATGTGACAACACTGAAGAAATGACACTCTGCTACAATGTAAAGTAGTGAGTGTACAGCCTGTATAACTGTGAATTTGCTGTCCCCTCAAAATAACTCAAGACACAGCCATTAAGTTCTAAACCTTGGCAATAAAAGTGAGCACACCCCTAAGTGATGGTGGCTTTTTAGCAGGTTATATTACTTTTAGGGATATGTTTAATCAAATTTTTTTAATGACCGGCCACAGCATTTAATAACTTAATGAGGCCGACCAATTGCTCACCTACACACCAAACTTTATCAAGCCTACCTTGTTAATTTCTGCATGATATGTTTTTAACAAAAGGTTGTATGAAAGAATACTATAATTTTACAATGATCAATTTGTAATCTTGTTACTTCTAAAATCTACGTGATTGCTTTCCTCATTCTCTTCTATTGGCACCTTTTGATTACTGATTGGTGAGCAAGTGCATTGCTTTCCATCATGGTAATGTATTTTATGTCAGTATTATTATATTTAATAACATTGTATTCTTTGTTTCTTGTGTTGAGAATCTTGTGTTGAAAATGTGATCATTTTTTTTTCTGCCTGAGAGCTTTTGGCAGTCGATGGATTACCACTACTAAAGGGAAAGCATAAACATGTCATTGTGAAAGAAAATTCATCTTAAACAGATTTAGATGTCACTGGATGCAGTTTGCTCATCAACTTTCTGTACTATTGTTTACTGCTTTTTTAGGATATAACATTTTATAAAACAACTCTTTGGCTAAACCAGTGAATTATTAAATCAAGACTGTAGTAATGAGTGTTTAGTAAACAACAACTTTATAACTATAGTTAGACAAAAAGTAAAGTTTTCTTCCTCTAGGGCATTAACAAATATCTCATGACTTCTCTGTTTTTGATTGTACCTCTTAGTCTGTTAAAAGACTAAGACTGTATGACATACAGCATGCATGCTTATAGATTGAAATGTGCACAATGAATCATTTAAATAACACCCTGTTTATGCAGATAGATATACACATGAGTATAATATGAAATAACATTCAAAGCTATAATAAGCAAAATGCTTTTTTCCAGAGTCCCCATAAACAAAAACTCTAACTTTAACAGAATCAATAAAGACATTATAGATGTTAAGCCATAGCAAAAAGAAGAGGAGCAGGTTCTGTGGTTACAAGGACATTGACATTCTGCTTAATTCCCCAAGAAACAGGGGTACACAATAATTATTTAACGGGACTTTTCAGCTATTATTAAAGTGCATGTGATGATTGGAGTGTCACTTTGAGTTTACTTTAAAAGCTGTCACAATTGGAAAAGTTACAACAATCCTGTTTATGACAGCTAGGAGCTGGTTCATCCACAAACTATCTATTGACTAAATGCTGACCTTTAAAGCCTCTCACATCTCATAACATATGTTGGAAGTAAGTACACTAGCATTTTAAAATACAAGTTTGGGTGCTATCGTCTCGTCTCCGAACGCTAACATACTTCTTAACATGTCTTCTTTTACAGACCATAGATACAATGTCATTGTTATCGATCCACCATGGGAAAATAAGTCTGTGAAGAGAAGTAAAAGGTAATTTATTTATTAATTATGCTTTGTTTCTGCTTTAAGTTTACTTCTATCTTACTATAACTTGAAAATACAGATCAGTGTGCCCACTTTAGGTTGAGGTTTTAAGGGCTCCCCCATACCGAACATTACAGTGGACCTTTGTTAATCTTTTTTTAGGCTTTGCATAATACAGTTTTCATTATGCCCCTGAAAGAAATGTAAAGGGGAACATACATGATACACTTCCAACAAGATAACATCTCTCTTTTTTGGCAATTATAAGCAGAAAATATGTATAATTAACTGTAATCATCACCAGTGAATGGGCATCAAGCATCCTTCTATTTTCACCTGTGCTCTGTTGACCTGGCATTTTTAAGTCTACATTTAAGTTTCATTTTCTGTTCTGCTTAGTTCTGATTATCTTTTCTTACCCATCTTATAAAGCCTTAGATGTATTTAGGCTTATCTAAAATGGAGATAGACTAGTATATCTAACAAGCAATAATTTATTTGGCAATATCTACATTTTAAAAAATCTATGCAATGTATTAAACTGTCAAGCTTCAATAATAAATAATAAATACATTTGTTTGTTAACTAGGTTAAAGTAGTAAATCTAATACAATGGTATGTTATAGACTCTGGGCACAAGCACTCTACGCTGGGAGAGTATAAGATCTTCTAACAAAAATATAAAAAGTTTAATAGTACTGGTTTTTAGTTGCAAAACATTGCACAGGGAATTGTAAGTGCAAGTGGAGGTGGATTGCATGGGTTTAGGGAATGAAACTAAATCTACTTACAATTTGTTATCTTGTAGCCTGTCTCATATCTGAGCTAGATCTTCTTTCCTCTCAAGCTATGGTAATGCCGCTCATATCGCTGCTGCTTTAATCTCTATATGTCGTCATATATCCTGATGTGGCTTTGGGGTTCTTAGATGTATCAGTCTATATTAATGAGCATCCCTGGATGCATGTAACTCATTTAATGGCAGAGTGTAATTAACATAAGGCAGGTGGTATAAATGATACTAGTGAAATCAATATTCAGCTGCACATGCAAAAAGAAACAAAGAAGAAACACCAAATAATATAAGGTGCAACCAATACATATTGCCAATATGTTAGTAAATATAATAAAAACTTAGAATACCACATAAGATTTGACCCGTATCGTTTCAATACATTTACTTACATTAAAGCCGTAAGACACAAGATGTTTGGTGTTTCTTTTTTTTTTGCGTGCAGCCCATTATTGATTTCATATGATTATGTTTTTTTCTGCACTTTGCACCCCTTTATTGCTTTTGTTAATTAACCTTTGTGATTATTTTAGTATTGTGTCCAGTGTAGTGTCTTCCATGTGAGCCACACTCAAATGTATTTTGTCGTTGTTGGTATTTTTACAAAAAGTAATGCCATAGCTGATTGGTAGGCATTCATTGGAGCTGAAGTTTAGGCACACTTGAAGATCTTCTTTTCATTGCCCTACTTCAGGCAATCTGATTTTATGTAATTTTCCATATTCCTCGTATTTGTAAGGCTTATAACCTGAAAAGTTAAATCTTTAAAGTATAGGAAGGCTTTGTTCCAATGCTTTCCAATCTTTCCTGTGGAAAACCTGGTATATCAATGAATTTATTGTTGGGGAAAATAATAAAAAATAAAGAAATATATAGACATAAATTATTTTAATATATAGTTAAATGTACCCATACACACACATGCTGTATTGGTGTACATGACATCACTAGCCCTGCAGATTTTAAAGAGACTGCGTCTGTTTTTGCTGATCTAATAATTACAGACTAATGACTATACTTTTCTTAAATTAGCCTGCAACCTAACATAAGCAGTTTAGATATGGACTGCTTATGAAAAAAATAATGCATTATAATAAATAACTATATTACTGTAACCTAGAAAAAAGTTATTTGGTAACTGAGGGTTAAGTCATCCAGCTGCTCTGCATCTTAACCCCACTATCTATTACATCTTATTGCTAAAGGGAGCAATATAAAGATATTCTAATAGAAATATATTCCTACCTCTTTTCCATGCAGTGTAAAGAGCAATGTCTCAAGACCATTTTTTATATGCATTCTTCTTCATTTAAAGCCCAAAAGATACCAAACTAATGCAACCTGTCCTAAAAGCTCTGCATGGTCTTCAGTAGTAGGGCATAGGGGTTGAATGGAACCCCTACAAATTCAACAAATTTAACCCTAATGAGCTTCACTCGCAAGATGCTCTGAGTTGGTTCTGCTTAATGTCTAGTTGATATAGGTGAATTTCTAAGAAATAGCCTCGCTAATTTTACTATATATTATGTGGTTTGTTCATTTCTTTTTGAAACTGTACTTAATGGGGGGTATTTCTTTGTTACAATGGAACTATCTGTTTTCTTCGCAAAGTAGTGACCGTGGTGATTACCATAGCAACCAGTGGAACATATACGCTGTTTGCTTTAGTTCTTCACCTATGATATATATATATACACACTATATGAACAGAAAAATTGGGACACCTGACATTACACCAAGGGAATTCTATGACATTATATTCTAATTACATAGACATTAATATGTAGCTACAACAGCTTCCACTCTTCTGGGAAGGCTTTCCACAAGATTTTGGAGTGTTTCTGTGGGAATTTTTGCACATTTATCCAGCATTGTCCCCTTAAGCATGTCAAGAATTTTTGGGGCAATGCTATGCGTTCAACTTTGTGGAAACAGTTTGGGGAAGGCCCCTTTCTATTCCAGCATGACTGTGCCCCGGTGCACAAAGCAGGGTCCATAAAGACATGGTTGGATGAGTTTGGTGTGGAAGAACTTGACTGGCCGCACAGAGCCCTCAACCCCATCAAACGCTTTTGGAACGGAACGGAGATTGTGAGTCAGGCCTTCTTGTCCAACATCATCCCCTTTAACATTAAAATTATATATATTATATAATGAGAAATAGTATTGGTTTAAAACGGTATTAACACTATGCGATGAAATTAATAATAAAAAAAATGCAGCCCACTGTTATAAAGTAGGAGACAAATTGCTGCTCCTTGTACAACCAAGGAAATCATCAGAGAGCTTTGCCTATATTTGTGAAGGACATTCATTTTCCTTTTTTAATAGCCAAAAGGCACATACGCATACTAAAAGCTATTTAATTATTAAGACTGCCACTTCTTCCAACAATTTTAATTCACCTCCTCACAGCACTGTTAATTAATATTCTCCAGTTCCAACACAAAATAGACGTTCTATAAAGACTGGATATCTCCCTGTTTTCCATTCTCTCCAAACATCACCTTCAAAGGTTTGAAGTACAGGCATATCATAAAACTTTTTGAGCAGCTTTTAGAAGTTTTGTTACAGGGACACTCCAGCAATCATTTGCACTTCAGTGCATTTTATGTTTCCTTTAAATTTCAGTGTGGTCCCTGCTGCAGAATTCCCTTTTCCTTGCCCCCCCTCCACTTTTTCTGTGCAGTGGATGTTTTAGGAAGAACACATCTCCTGACACATGGTATACATACCACCAGTCGGCAAGCGCACGCACATAAAGCACTTTTAGTGGGACCTAATTTCTGCCCCTGATTGGCTGCTTCACACAGCCAATGAGTGGGGTAAAATGTCCAACCACTTTAGGAGGCAGCTTCTCCAAAAACTGAACATTTATTAACAGACTAGGAAAAAGAAGTAGAAAATGCAACTGTTTATCTTCAATGTAATACTTTGTATATCCTGTTTACAGTTGAAGAAATTGATGCCTGTTTATAAAGATAAAAATGTAATCATTCAAAGCACATAACATGCGTGTCAAAAAATATTTTGTCTTAAAAAAACAAAAACAAAAAAAACTATTGAAAACAAACACAATTGAAAGAAATAAAGATGACAGGGACATGGAAACAATCATCGGAGAAGGTAGGGAGTCATTTAGAGAGTGAAAACCCCAGTAAAATTCAAATGAAGGTTCAGAGCTCTTTTAGTTTTGTTTTAGTTTGTTTCCTTGGGATCCCTCCTCATTTCTGGACATTCCAACAAATTGACAAAATTAGCACATTTAATTAAACCTGACATTGGTGCGAATCTGAATGCACAATTTAAATACCATTACCCAACTGTCAGCCTCACTTGAACCTCTCTTACCTTCCATGTTAACCCTTTCCTGCCCAGACACAGCAGCCTCTTTTTTTATAACAGCACACTTGCTTCATCCCTCGACACCATAGCTCCAACTACTACATGTTACCCCCAACAATTTAAACGCCAACCATGGCATACCAAAATCACACGGTTTCTTCGGAAGTGCTGCCACACAGCCGAACGCTACTTCAGAAAATCAAAATCCAGCAAAGACTTTACTCACTATAAATGCATGCTTCACACCTACAACTCTGCCCTCTCTCTCGCCAAACAGCTCTACCTCTCCACTCATATCCTCCCTTTCTTCCAACTCACGACACCTTTTTCTACTTTCAACTCCCTTTTCTGTCCCTCCACACCCACACCACAAACCTCTCTCACTGCCCAAGATCTTGTTACCCACTTCAAAGAGAAGATTGAGACTATTAGAAAAGTCCTCTCTTCTTTACAACTCCCTCCTACACCACTCGCCACCACTCTCTCTACTCCTCCTATACTAACTGATTTTTCCCCTACAACCGAAGAAGAGAGAGTCACTCTCCTTTCTTCCTCTCACCCAACAACCTGTCCCCGTGACCCCATCCCATCACACCTCACAAAGTCTTTATGTCCATCCCTTACCCATCTATTTAATCTTTCTCTATCATCTGGAAATGTACCATCTGCCTTCAAGCATGCGCTAATCACACCCATTCTAAAGAATCCTTCCTCAGATCCCGTCTGTTTGACTAACTACCACCCTATCTCTCTGCTTCCTTTTACCTCTAAGCTGCTTGAACAAATTGTGTACAATCGCCTTACTAACTTCCTCTCCCCTCATTCCCTCCTTGACCCTCTACAGTCATGTTTTAAACCCCTTCACTCTACTGAAACAGCTCTAACAAAAGTCTCCAATGACTTGCTCTCTGCCAAAGCTAAAGGTCACTACTCTATTCTAATACTACTGGATCTCTCTGCTGCTTTCGATACTGTTGATCACCACCTTCTTCTAGACTCCCTTGCTTCTATAGGCATTTGAGATACAGCTCTCTCCTGGATCTCCTCATAACTTATCAGGGATACTGGACTGCAACGACAGTAATGGAGCGGAGACCAGTATGCAGGAGAAACAGGCACGGAATAGATAATAAGTTCCAAAAACGAAGTCAAGGAGAAGCCAAAAATCGGTAAACGGGTGAAGCAGCCATTTAGACGCCAAGGCCAAGGAGGAACCGCAAGGATAAACGTAGGCAAGCCGGGCCTGGTACACGAAGGGTCAATCAATAGAGGAATCAAGGCAAGCCGGGTCTGGTACACAAAGGGTAGGTAAGTAGAGGAGTCAAGGCAAGCCGGGTCTGGTATACGAAGGGTCAATCAGCAGGAGAGAGCACTCAGAAGGTACGTATAGGAAGCACAATAACTGAGCACTGAGCAAAGCTCAGTGCTTGGTTTTAAACTTGCCGCTCGGCTACGCCCCACCCCTAGGGGCGGGACAGTCTCCGAGCGTGCACACAGTGTTCCCAGAATGGGAACAATAAAGTTAAGCTAGAGGGCGCGCGCTCGCCCCTACCTACACACGCCGGAGGAAGAACAGAAG
>VKOC01034706.1:0-11067 GCA_009364415.1 Spea multiplicata | reverse complement strand
TTTTCACCATAGGTACACTTCAACTATGAGAGACAGAATGGGGGGGAAGGAATACAGGAAATCACATTGTAGGATTTCTAATGAATTTATTGGTAAATTCCTCGGTAAAATAAGTATTTGGTCACCTACAAACAAGCAAGATATCTGGCTCTCACAGACTTGTAACATCTTCTTTAAAAGTCTCCTCTGTCCTCCGCTCGTTACCTGTATTATTGGCACCTGTTTGAACTTATCAGTACAAAAGACACCTGTCCACGCCAAACCCCACTATGGCCAAGCCCAAAGAGCTGTCGAAGGACACCAGGAACAAAATTGTAGACCTGCACCAGGCTGGGAAGACTGAATCTGCAATGGGCAAGCAGCTTGGTGTGAAAAAATCAACTGTGGGAGCAATTATTTGAAAATGGAAGACATACAGGACGACTGATAATCTCCCTACAGGCAAGATCTGGGGCTCCACGCAAGATCTCACCCCGTGGTGTCAAAATGATCACAAGAACGGTGAGCAAAAATCACAGAACCACACGGGGGGACCTAGTGAATGACCTGCAGAGAGCTGGGACCAAAGTAACAAAGGCTACCACCAGTAACACACTACGCCGGGACTCAAATCATGCAGTGCCAGACGTGTCCCCCTGCTTAAGCCAGTACATGCCCGGGCCCGTCTGAAGTTTGCAAGGGAGCATTTGGATGATCCAGAAGAGGATTGGGTGAATGTGAAGCATGGGGGTGGAAACATCATGCTTTGGGGCTGTTTTTCTGCAAAGGGACCAGGACGACTGATCCGTGTAAAGGAAAGAATGAATGGGGCCATGTATCGTGAGATTTTGAGTTAAAACCTCCTTCCATCAGCAAGGGCATTGAAGATGAAAAGTGGGTGGGTCTTTCAGCATGACAATGATCCCAAACACACCGCCCGGGCAACGAAGGAGTGGCTTCGTAAGAAGCATTTCAAGGTCCTGGAGTGGCCTAGCCAGTCTCCAGATCTCAACCCCATAGAAAACCTTTGGAGGGAGTTGAAAGTCCGTGTTGCCCAGCGACAGCCCCAAAACATCACTGCTCTAGAGGAGATCTGCATGGAGGAATGGTCCAAAATACCAGCAACAGTGTGTGAAACCTTGTGAAGACTTACAGAAAACCCTTGACCTCTGTCATTGCCAACAAAGGGTATATAACAAAGTATTGATATGAACTTTTGTTATTGACCAAATACTTATTTTCCACCATAATTTGCAAATAAATTCTTTAAAAATCAGACAATGTGATTTATGGACTTTGTTGTCTCATTCTGTCTCTCATAGTTGAAGTGTACCTATGGTGACAATTACACCATTTTAAGTGGGAGAACTTGCACTATTGGTGGCTGACTAAATACATTTTTTGCCCCACTTTATTTGTTAAGACACATGACCTTATCATCTATCAAAACAAATAATTTCTTAACAAACATGAACAGTTTGATTGGTACTTGATTGCTATTTTGATACTTAGCATTGTGTAATTATAGTGTGACAAAAAGAGCATTTAAAATAGTGAACTACTTACCAAGTTGCATCACTAAGTGCTTGCATCAAACCACTGAAACATAGATTGCTGTATCAGGATGAAGTGATCTTTCTACAGAGACACAACGAAAACAAATTCATCAGCAATACCTTGAAACATTATTTTATGATGAACAGAGGGCTGGCATGTACATGTAAGCTGTACATGTAAGCATTGAGAAAATCAGCCCACCTTGCCAGCCCTCCCCAGATGATGGCCATAAGTGATGTTTTACGGTCTAGGCCAACTAGAAGCAAAAAAGTAAAGGACAGTAGCCTCCCTGGATGGCAGCAAAATACACATAAATGAATCAGCTGGGAATTACAGGAGAGTGTATTAGCACAAACAAGAAAACCACACCTCTGGCCCAAAAAATTGCATTCAATGTGGTATGTAACACCTACAAATAAATTACAAAAACCCACATTTTAAAAACAAATATATAGTATAGTATCCAGAGAAGCTGTAACAATGCATGTACACAATAAACGTACACTGTTTATTATAACAAAGTAGCAATGATAATAATAACAAACAGGTTTGACTATAGCTGCTGCAAGACATAAAGGCAAATAAAGAAGCAATATTAAAAAACAAACAAAAATAAAACAACATAGTATATCAAATTCAGAGTAAAGACTTTTAGGTTTCATGGTCTGCAATTTAACCATATAGCTAAGTTTGGAAGAAAGGTACCCACCTTGTACTGTTACCAGGGCAACCCCAATACTATATTTTGTAGCATCTTTTGCAATACATTCATAAGTGCTTACTAATGGGCCTTTCCCCCAGTCTCAGTATCTAGGGATTGATGGTTATACTTATTTTTATGAATAAATGCTCTCTGGCCCAATGCTTCAAATCCCTAATCATCTACCCCACATACTGGACACCACGTGAGTAAATACGCCACAAGTTTCTGTTGAAACTAATGCAGTGTCATATTGAAGAGATCAGCAGTGGCTGAAAAGGTACTACCAATGTTTACAAATCTACAGGTTTTCCTGATTTTGTAAGGAGCCCAATGTTCTGGATTTTCTGGGCACCATTTTGTAACCACCGTCTACAACATCCCTACGTTGGCGTCATTAAGAAATATTGATAAATGTTTATCAAAAATACTTTTAATGCTATTATTTGGGTCTGTACTCCATACTCAGGACAGGGAGTGACTCCTCCACATGTGCAACATTATTCCTATCTCTAAAATGCTTAACCTGGCATGATAAAACTCTTGAAATGGATGTAAAAGTCATTGTGTTTATCAAGATGGATATACAGCATATCTCACCAACCAGCCCATTTACACTATAGAGAACTTTTCTGGGCCATATCACTTTACCAGACACAGCCCTGAGGACAATTTCCATCGAGGACGTGTTTGGGGGTGCTGTCTTGAGCCAGCATCATAGTGGTGCAATACATACATTTCCATTTTCCTGGTTCCAGACTACAAAATTGATGCAGATTGACGCCACAGGAGAATTATATCACATCTGGCAATATGGAACCCCGTAGATATGATAGATCAAAATTATAATCATACCCAAACTGAAGAATAGCAGTTAGCAATACCAGAGGACTGAAATACATTGACAAGAAGGTAGTGGGATATTGTCGTTCACTAAAATTTGAGCAAAACTAACACCAGAATTTCTAGAGACTGGTTTCTGTATTAGTAGTAATTCAGGCAAATTGTCTTTTCTTTTCCCTCTAGCCATAGAGTGACCGCACATGATAAGGTGTCTTCTCTAGGGCACCCAGCACGTGGCTTCATAGCTGTTGTTGAAAAAGGTTATGCGTATACCTGATTTAGCATCATGGGGTTAAGGTTGCAACCTTATTTTAATTTGTCTTACTTCACACCTTACTTTACCTTGACGTATTTCTATTATTGAGAACTCGCACAGATCATTGATTCACAATGTCTTCAGTGTATGTAAATACAGTCCACAACAATCTCTAGAATCCCCCACATTAAAGCATTTAACAGAATTTCCCCTTAGATGGTCAGATCATTTTCATTTTCTGCACATTGTGAAACACAGCATAACTTACTCTGAATTCTCTAACCAGCATTGTTATGACATGCATCTTGTGTAAATATAATAATTACTCATTCCAGATACCAATTACAGAATGATCTAATTATTTTCCCTTCTACTGTTGCATGCCACCTAAATATAAACATTTCTTCCTTCTTGTAAATAAAAACACAACACACACATGTGGAAACACATAATTTGGAAAAACAGAACCAAAATACAACACACAAAAATGTATACACGTTGAAAACATGTCACCAATTTATATTTCATAAATAACTGAGGCTAAAGGCACATCAAAAATACTGATCACATAAACATGATTGTACGTAAGTAATGATAGAAACATTTAAGATTATGTTAGCTTTAGTGTACTTATAATCTTAACTTTAATGACAGGAGGCGAATATTTTGCTATTTTGCTATTATGTCTTTATTGACTCACTCAATTTACTGAATCACAGGAGTCGATCCAAAACCCAAAGGGAACAGCAGTCCGAAACATCCGGAAAAAATGAATGGTCTTGTAAATGAAGAAACTTCAACTCCCCGAACAGGAGAACAGCAACCAGATGCGATTACGCTGAAAAATAAAAAATTGTGAAAGGTATCTCCAAGAACAACATAGTCACCAATCAAGAGTGAACATAACTAATAGACACATAGCGGTCTCGCTAACTTAATGCCCCTCAGAAGCCTACACACCAAAGGGTGCTGTCCAACCGGCACACCCTGAACTGGAACGTGGGCAGCCAAAATAGCAGAGCGCATAACGTTCAACGTGCGGAAAGAAAATTAACTATGGCTGATATAGGAGCCGTCAAGGGATCGATATTCCTTTCCAAACACCAGCCACTCCAACAACTCCAGGCGGCGACATATTCCACCTGTAGGTACTTGGGGCACATGAATCCCAAAGGCGGTTCTGAGCATCCTGCGGTAAACCATGAACATCCCAGGATCCCCTGAAATCGCCCAAGCCACCAAGGTGAGGCAATCTTATACCAGAAGTGGGTGCAGTTGACCGTAGGGATCCCGGAGCAGAAGTGGAAAAGAAGGAAGTACCAAGGGATCCCGAAACGTCAGGTCCGAAAGACCGGGGAACCAAACCTGGCTCTGCCAGAACGGAGCGATCAACAGGATTGACACCCCTTGACGCTGGACCTGGTGAAGAACACGTAGCAACATTGTGAATGGAGGGAAAGCATAAGCCCCCTGAGGAGCCCCGCCACCACCTCCGGAAGCCAACTGAAGAACTGAGGGACCCTGCAGTTCGTCCTGGAAGCAAAGGGATCCAAACCCAACGGGCCCCGTTGGTCCTGCAGCATGAGAAAAATTGAACTGTCCAACGTCCAGTCGCTGGCATCTGACCAATGACGGGAGAACCAATCCACCGTGAGATTGGTCTCCCCAGGAAGATAGGCCGCCTTGAGAGAGATGTTGTGGCGAAAAATGTCCTTGGTAACCTCAGACAGAACTCGGGAGCGCGCTCCCCTAGGCGATTTATGTATTGAACCTCTGAGATATTGTCCATGCGCAGAAATATACAACAATTCGTTGGCCTTCGCCAGACTCCGAATCGCGAAGGAACCAGCAATTAGTTCTAAACAATTGATGTGCAAGCCTTCCTCGGTTCCTTACCATGGGCCTCCTGTAGCGAAGGAAGCCTTCAAGTGCTGCATGGTCCAATAATGGAGTGGACCCGGAAAGATCGCTTCAATGGAGGATGACAGCACACCCACTAGCCTGGCCAACTGTCAAAGAGGGATCTGCTCTCGACGTAGTGTCCTCCTCAGCTCCTTCCAAATGGAGACAATCTTTGTTTGAGGTAAGCAAAGAGTGCACTGGGTGGAGTCAATCTCGAACCTCAAGAACTGGATCACATGGGAGGGCTTCAGGGCCGACTTGTCGTGATTTACCACGAAGCCCAAGGATTCCAACCAGCGCATCGCATATCTCGTCTGTAAGTGTAGTCTGGGTGCTCCTTGGCAAAAAAGAAATATATCGTCCAGGTACACTATCTGTACCCTCTTCCTCTTAGGTGTTTTAGAACAGCAAAAAAACAGAATAGCAAAATATGAAGCCTCCTGTCATGTTTTAAAATTGCAGGTTTGTAAAGAGTATTTATGCTTTCCACAACTCAGAAACACATATACTACATTTATTCCTCCAAATATCTAGTGTCCTCATTTTGTGAGACAGGTGTATGCAATTGTAGCTAAAATTGATAGTTACCTTTCAGTAACACAGGTTCATGCCTGTCCATGAATTTCAGTTTTCCATTACATTAAGCATGTATATTAGTATGTATAACAATAGAAAAAAAGACTTACGAAAGTTCATGATAATAGTATAGTTAGAAAAATATTTGTTCACAAATTCGCCTTTTAATAAGTACTTAAACACAAAAAAATGTGTTGCCAATATCTTTGTAATCATTTATGGTCTAGAATATGACTGACCTTACTCTATGAGGAAATCCTGTGTCAGAACTCTAAGGAAAGAAATTGTCGAGTGTGCAAAATTGGCTGGAAAACTTAGAAGTGTCTCAGTTCTAAAATACATTGTACAAAAGGGTTGATCAGCAGAAAACCCTCCATAAAACTGGCTAATCCTAAAATTGCTTTACAGTCATAACCTTTAATGGGGAATACATAAAATATAACCAGATCCCAGAGGGAGAGGATCAGTTTTGTGCTATACTGGGAATTTTCCTCCTGCACTCATAGGTGTTCCTGATTTCAACTAAAATTTATGGATTTTAAGCAGTTTGGGGTCTGACAGTCCTGCACATGTTTAATGAAGTTGTGCCACTGATTCACATTTTTTTTAACAGAGGCCAATTGTGGCAGGATGAAGTAGGTCAAGAGAATGGAATTAAAAATACTAAATATACTAAAATACTGAAGAGGAGGAACCTCTCTAGCCTAAGAATTAGTAGACAATGAGAAGTTCAATGGTCCAGAATGCTTAAGTAGAAAAAATAAATTTGAGAACCCTTATAATTGTCTGTGACTTCTAATACAAAGAACATTGGGTTCTGTTCTCAAAACAATTGGTTAATTTTCAACAATTAAAGAAACTTGCCACCATTTATGTAAAGCCTATCATTCTATGGACTCCATGGTCAAACCAACAACATCAAGCAATCCCATTGTTGTATTCCCACAATGCCCCCATACAATCACCCATGCACACATTTGCACCAACCCATCATGCAAAGGTAAAATGGTGCATTATGCAAGAAATGGTCTAAGACTATATCTTCAACATTTCCACTATCTCACATTCCACAAAAATCTGTAAGTGTTAAGTGATATAAAATGAATGGCAAATGACGTGGTTTTGACATTTGACTTTTTTACAGTTGAAGAAGGTGGAATATCCACTTATATAACACCAAATTACCCAAAAAAATGCATTTGCAAAGAGATTTACATGCATATCAATGTTGAATTCAGACTGTGTAAACCAGTTCACTAGCAAAGCTCCTACATTAAGGTACTTTAATTGTTTAAAAATCTCAAGTTAGTCTTTGATCTTGAGCAAAAAGCCTTCCTTTATCTTTTTTTGTCATACAAACTGTGTTTCATTGTTCGTTCTATAGTTTGTGGGTAATGACAATTTCAGAAACAGCATTAAATAAATTGTACCTTTGTTTGGAGGTCTTATACAAAGAATACGTTAGAACATTTCTCTTTCCTTACATCAGTCTTTAAAAGACTGTTTCATCTTTTGATTTTATATCCCACTCTGAAAAGATACCATTTGGAAAAAAATAAAAATGACTGTACAAAATGATATCCAGTATTTCAGTGAAATATATCTAAAAATGATAAAAAATTAAATAACATACCGGTACTAATCATGTCTTGCTGATAATATGTATGTGTCTATGGATCAGTCTTTGAGTTCCAATTGAAATATTTTATCCGTGAAAAATGTTGAATTTACTTTTACTATATATCATGTATCAATGGAATATATCCAGTATGTACGTATCTATCAATCTATCTATCTGAAAATAAGTTTCATATTTTCCATCTACTGGAACCATCTACTGGAACCAGCTAGGTTCTGTTGCAGAATGTATTTGCCTTTAAGATGCCTTTAACTCTTAATGACCCAGGGTAAAAAGTACTGCTGCCCCTGGATTTCAATGCCCCTGCCAAGTCCTGTTGATCTTTAAGCTTTGATGTCTGAGAAGCCAAACTACAGACATCATTGAATTAAATGAACTGCTGATAAATGTAATAAAGGTAATACTTGTTAATAGTTAAAAGTGTTAATAGAAAGCAAATGAGACATAAAATGAAGGTAAAATGCTATTTATTATGTTGTTGTTATTATTGTTTTTGTTAATTGGTTAAATAGTGAACACTCATTCTACTTGCTCTCTGGCTCCAAACCTGTGGAGAGAATGTAATAGTTACACTGATAGCGTTTGAATGTCCAAATGGATGCAATGGTCAGTAGTAGAGACCATGCAGTCTGTGAAGGCACTGGTGATGTAATCATGACTGCACATGGTGTCACAAGAGAGATCTCCGTGGTCTTTAAATACATCATCTAGTTTTGTTGCATTAGTGGTAGTGAAAAAACAGCAAAATGTTGAAATTATATAAAAAAACCTAAAAACTAAATTAAAATTGTGTCCCAAACACCTCATACCTCTCCCACTATAAATGTAAATTGAGTACATAATAACGTAGTATATAAGTGAGCATTTTGGCCATGAAAACATAAGAAACACCTATGTATGCAGGACTTTACTGTACCTATCATGCTTTTTTGTTTTTTAGCAGTAGCACCTGTCATCTGGAAGAAATATAAGTATTTCTTATCATCTGCATGGAGACACTAAAAAAGGAAAAAGGGTAGTTGTTATTATCATTAATATTGTTATTATTATTATTATTATTATTGTTATTGTAACCTATCATTGTCCAGTTACCTACTGTTGTATTTTTGTTAGTTAAATAATACAATCTAGATGTCATTTTTACAAGGCTTACTAGTACATTTGCAGTAACTTGCACCTGTGCCATCCTCTAAAAACTTGACCCCTCTTTCTACTTCTAGAAGCAGATGTGACATCAGCATGGAGCGGGACCTCAAAGAGCTGAGAAACTTGGTTATGCCTTTACAGTGCATTTTTTTTGTTGCAAAGTACTGTTTAAAACATTGCAAAAGGCATCAAAAAAGGCTTTTCCCTACTTTTCAGATGGTACAAAAGTATAAGCCTTTCTGATGCCCGTGTACTGAGGAGATCCTGAAACCCCGCTGTTGTGGGTTGTTTCAGAATTCACTAAGTATATTAGATTTACAAAAACAAGACACAATTACACATAAATAATGCTTCTTGAATCAAGTCAAGGTATATGAATGTTCCATATGTACAGTATGTGTCGGCTATTAAATCACAACGCTTTGGAAATGCTCTTGGAAACAGATTGTTTAACATGCTATTGAAACACATAATTTAAATCTATCACAAAATTTTATGTAAAAAAATGGTTGTCTTGGTAACCTGCTTTTTAACTATGTTATAACAGAATATCAGCTTTTAGTAACATATGTTCAGTGATATGTATATATATATATATATAATTAATATATATTATGAATATACTTCCTCCTTTTCCTCTTACAGCTGCCTCCCAACCACAACACTGTCCAAATGTTGAACACAACCAAAACAAAACCACTTGGGGGCGCTCATATAAGAAAAAAAGAAAGAAACAACACAAATAATGTAGCCAATAAAAAACAATTATTCAATTTGAAATTCAACCATTGCACTCACAATAAAGATGTGATTTTCAAGCCTGTTCTTTGTATATCTTGCAATTCCAGCTAAAAGAGAGCCAAAAGCAGGATAGTGTAGTATGTCAATCTGGTAATTTATTTAGTAATGAAACAATTGCACTTACATGGGGTTTTGCACATCCAATCGTGTGCAAGTACGCATGGTTATATTCCAACAGATTATCAGGTATTTTCTTCTCTCTCTTTTTTTCTTGATGAAATGCCAATGGTAAGAAACACCAGTGGTAAGAACTAGGTAAAATTCTTAATGAGGTACATATAAAAAAATAGAATACTTTAAATGAAAGATGTCTTAATACAATGTTTAGATTTAATTTCTGCCTGTGTATTATGTATCTGGACGTTAATAGAGCAATAAAATACCACAGAATACATAAATAATATAATATTTATTAATGATGGACTAATTCCCTGAGCACAGGGCCAGCCTTAGGGGTGTGCGACGCCATGGCAACAGGGGCGCCTGCATCGGGGTTTTTTTGTTTGTTTGTCTTTTAACTTTATTTAACATCCTTCATGTTAAATAAAGTTTTTTTTAACTTTATTTAACATGGAAGATGTTAAATAAAGTTAAAACAAAAAACCCCAGTGTTTTAATTTAAGTCCCCGGCAGGGGTGCCGAGCAGTCGCTCATAAATTTTTCATCAACCACTCGGCGCCCCTCACTCTCCGTGACTCTGTTGCGGTGCCGGCATTTCATGCTGAGTGCCAGAATTATTCTGATGCTCAGTTGTGAAGCCCGCAGAGCGGGAAGACGGACGCCTCCCGCTCCCACCGCAGGACTCCGTGGCAACAGGTAAGTAATGATAGGGAGAGGAGGATTAGTATGTGAGAGAGCAGGGAGTAGATAGGTGAGAAGTGGCTGGGGGAGCCAACGTGAGAAGGGGCAGGGGGGGGAAGGCAGTGAGAAGGGGCAGATGTGGTAGATAGTGAGAAGCGGCAGAGGGGGAGATTTTTTTTCCTTTCTTTTTTTTGGGGATGGGGCGCCAGAGGAGTAGTCCGCACAGGGTGCCAGAACACTTAAGGCCGGCTCTACCTGAGCATTGTCTCTTTTAGAAATAAAATGTAGAAATCAAGCCTGATAGCCAAGAATCCTGAACCATTGTAACACTACTTCATCTACCATAATGATCTCAGTTCCTCTTACATTTTAATGTTGAGGGAAGAGAGCGGTTGTATATTGATCTGTGTAAAGACTTTGCTTACTAGAGAAACAAAATTTATCACCTTAATAAATTAACTTGGATCACAGTGCACTTACAGAAAGGAATGGATCATTCTGTTTTTGTGTGTTCAATGTTGTAGTCAGGATCCTCTTCTCTTACATTCTCAGTAGTCTCTGCCATGTATTTTATCCCTTCAAAATCATTTTTTGAAGTCAAAATCATTTTTTGAAGTAACACTTTTTTTTCCCTCTCTTTTATGCAGTTTTTTGTTTTTTAGCCTTTTGTGCTTTAAGTGCCCTTGGCCTGTGTACCATAATTGGGAAATTATAATCAACATAAGATTTTAATTTTAATCTACTGACATACAAATTGTTATAATTAGTTTCAATCAGATTACATTTTGTATGGAATTATATGTGTGTATATGCTATTATTTTTTTTCGACTCCAGTTTCTCATTCATGTATACCCTTTTAAAGTATG
>VKOC01034703.1:0-11762 GCA_009364415.1 Spea multiplicata | reverse complement strand
ATATATATATATACAATCTTGACAGCCCTATTCTACTGGAAACCCAAATAAAGAATCTGGTATACTTACTGTAGCATGCAGCTCCTGGAACAGAGACAAAAAAGAGAAATTATTCCATCAGCAGGCTGTATGATGAATGATTATACAGTTTAAAGTTAATTTATAAGGACGTCATGAACATACAAGTACAATATATAGACTGAATTACTCTTTAATAAGGCAAAGTGAATTATTATGAATGAATAGATACATAAGAATGAACTTAAGACTTTTTAAGACAACTGAAACATTTGCTAGAATTTACCTTCATATTATTGCAGTAATAAGGAAAATGAATTTGACCTAAAGAGGAACGATTCTTACTGTCAATATGCCATATACCATAAATTCTATATTACCAAATGCTCTGTGCTTAAGGAAAAAACTGTAATTTGGCTGCTGACATCTACTTTTGCAATACCTACTTATCAGAAATAAAGAATATTTTTATACTGTTAATATGCATATAGCCTAATGACACTTGAATGTTGGCAATTTGCACCATTATTAGACATAAATTGCCTACAAAAAAGTTTTCACAACATTTTTAACTTTATTATCACAAAAATGGTATGTATTGTAAACATTCGTCTGCATACATTTTCAGCATTTGTAGGACATTTTATGTCCTGCAAACTACTTTTTGAGTGTCTAAATCTAAAATGCGATGCTCTCTCTTCAGAAAGAAGGAAACGTAATACAAACACTAATTTGAGAAAAACCCTGTAAAAACATGGCAAGATTGTACAATTTATACTAATGAAATAGTTTGATAAATCTAATCATATTTTTTCTAAAAAGGCATTTATATTGTAGCCACACTTTTGGTCAGATTGCTCAATGACACATTTAATGTGAGTCTGGTTTTTACCTAAAACTTTTAAAGTGCATTCAATCTAGGAGCTCTAAGGTGTTCTTTAATATGGGGTGACCTATAATTGAGCAACCACTGTACATATAATTAAATGTCTAACTTTGCTTAATAAAATCCTTACCTGCATGTTTTATCCCCAGAGTAACCAAGATGAAGAAGACACAGCGAAGCTTCATTTTTAGGAGTCTTTAGCTCTCTCTTGTTAGATGTTGGTGTTTGAAAATAATTATTGGCTAAGACTCCTTTTATACAAAACCAGTAGGTTGGTTCAAAAAATATATGGCTTTGATTTGTTGCTTTGATGCCTAGAGGGTTTACACAATGTACAAAAAGGGGTGTTCATCTTAAACTTACACCTCATTCTCTTGAGGATCATCTACATTATTGCCTGCGCAAGAATGTGACTATGTAGACACGTTACCAGTTAACCTTGGGCTAGGGTAGGGACATGTATAAGTACAATGTTAAACATTTGTTAATTAATTACCGTATATAACCAGTATGATGAGTGAAAAACACATTTTCAGTGGATCCTAGATAAAAAAAAACAATATTGTTTTCCAGTTGAGTTTGTTTTCCAGTTATGTGGACACCAATGTTATTAAGAATGATTTATCTCTTTATTTCAAGGTAGGAAAATAGGAACTACTTAAGAAAAGACACAAAAAAGAAGACACTATGTTGTGACAATGGGATTCGCTAAACATTCGCAGATTGTAAAAGATCTGTAACTGTGATTCATGGGGGAGCAGTAAGTTTAGTCTTGAACACATAACTGATGAAAGGCCACAGATTATGATATTGCTAAAGATATATTTACAGCCTTTTCAGTGAATGTGGATTATCTGTTACAACAGATAAATAGATTATGGTCGACAGATACTAAGATCAGTATTGTTTGCACTATGTATATCCAAACAGAATAAGTACTCGAAGCCTACTTTATCAAAAGCCCTGCACATTTTCAAGTGATAAATATATTCTCTAGTGTATAGAATTAATGGACTCATCATTGTCCCCAGTGGTCTTCTGCCAGGTGAAATTAATGGCCGTTTCCCACAGTGCAATTTAATCTTATGTCTATCTTCTTCAGCATGAATGATTCATTGGATGGAATTTATCAGTTATCATGCATACTCCACCCATGCATATTATAATTCTTTTGCCAATTTAGTATCCAAAATATTTTTCATCTTTAGATTTTCTTTTATACTATATGAAAAAATTAACAAACAACAGGGTACTCTATCGTAGCCGATGATTAAGATAAATATGATATATTTTATAATTATGTATATTGATCTTTGGGTCTATAAAATATGTTAAAATGTGACTGGTATTTGGTATTGCTTCAATCCTATGAGTCCTATAAAACTGATAATATTTTTACCTTTTCACTAATGCTAAATGAATAATGGTGTTGGACTATATGTAGGTTTTGTTAAACTATCATTCTCAGCATCCCAACTAGCATCTGCACAAGAACTTGTAGAAGCCATTGATGCCGATCAGGAAATTACTGAAATGTTAACCACAAAAGGCTTTGCTGCCTAACCCGGAACCAATATAATTCTGTCTCTGACAAAGTGGCTCTGAACACTTTAAATGCATAACATATTTTCTTTCTCAACGTCATTTCAAAGATATTTCTAAGCTTTGTCTTTATACCCAGTTTTAAGCCCTCTGGCAAAATTGACTTTTTCTCTATTAAACATACAAATCTGAAGCCTAAATCTAAAAAACATTTAAAAGTGAATGCCTTCATTAAATCACTATTCTGTAAATATTTTGAAAATAATGCGATTCAATTAAAATATGTTATTAATTACTGTGAAAACTGAGATACCCATCAAGGCCCTTAGGTCCTGAAGAAGAACATGCTCCCAAACACTTGACAGAAAACATGTATACGCAAACATTCACAAAATGTTTAATCCAGTTTCACTAATTAACACATCAGGCCACATTTTTCATATAGTACATATTTATTGATTTTAATAATAAGGACTATACACAATTGTGTGCCCTAAAAGCAGGAAAAGCTAAGTGTATCTGTCCCATCTAAGGGGCAGATGGTAAAGTAACAACCCACTAACCAATGACATTAAATATGACATACTAATGAGAGTATGTCAAAGGAAAAAAAAATAAATTATTTTTAGTCCCACAGAATGAGGTTACAAATGAATCTTGTAGATGTGGTTCATCCATATCCAGATCAGCAGGCTAAATTCTGATGGTCTCCTCAGAAGAACTTAAGAGAAAGAAATGAGAGCAGGCAGCCAGCAATCATAGCCCAGGATAAGGCTGGGAAGAAAAAAGAAAAGGACTCAAACCATTACATGCCAATGCAAACACTACATTCAATACCTCCTATAATAAAGTTTTTCATTTGTTTCTGTGAGATTCTCCCCAGTTTAAATATATATATATATATAATATATAATATTATATAATGTATAATACTGTAAACACCCAAGTCACAAAATATACCTCTAACTACAATATGAAGGATAATTAGTATTCTGATCCTGACCTACAGAGGCCTTAACAACTCTGCACCCCCCATATCTCTATCTAGGGGTCTATCCTAACCACTCTCATGACTTGCGTCTATCATCTATTGTCATTACCTCTTCTCGCTTCTGTATCAACTCATCCCTGCCCTCTCCTATTGTTTGACTTTCCCCCTCAACTACCAACTAGATTGTAAGCTCGCAAAAGCAAGACCCTCTTGTCCTTTTGTACCCGTTTATGTGTGATTTCAAATGACTCCACTGATTGTAACAGCGCTACGGAATTTGTTGGCGCTATATAAATAAATGTAATATAGATAGATTGACGAGTTAACTGTCCAGCTTAATCAAGGACCCCTACTTCTTTAAGCAGCTCTGTAGTTTTAGGTAAAGGGTCCACTACTATCTGCTATCCTAGTTATCATGTAAAAAAATACTCACAGAAACAAACTTTTCTCTTAATGTTTGTCTTGGATATCATATACCCCACTGCATGATGTGCCAGTAGATATTTCAGTAATTTAGAGGTAGATAAATCCACATGTGTTATACAGTACAACAATGCTCATAAAAGAAGGCTTATGATCATACCTATCTGGGAGCTAGAGCTGCTGAAACTGTAGTCCCCTGAAAGAAAAAATAGTATTTCAATAATTATTAGGGCAACATATTTGATATATGCCATCAGAAAATGGTAACCTGGTGAGTAATGTGTACTGAATAATAGAGATTTTTGTATAGTGTCTAGAAGAAGAATATAGGTATACACTGGTGGGTTTCTCATACCTTGTAGTGGAAGTCTTATTGACAATGAAGCATAGTCTGAGCCCATTCTAAGGTTCCGGTTGTCTTTACACTGTGGGAAACAAGAGAAACGATCATGTTCTATCTTCAGAAAAAATAATATGTAGTGATTCATGGGACATACAGGTTATAAAACTTTATAAAAGTAATCCTAAACAAGATTGCAGACCTAAGCGGAGCCGCCTCCCTCTATAGTGCTCAAAGAGCAAGGCCAGCAGTGTGCAGTCCAGCCTGCCGCAGGGGAGGAATATGGTAGTGGAAGTGAGAGTCCTCCGACTCACTGCTCCGTCTTGGTGCTGTTAATTGATGGCTCAGCAGTGATGCCGTGCGGACTGTGACAAAGCACTGTGACAGAGGCCTTGCTCTCCTACCACAGGACTTAAGCAAGGTAAGTGACTGGGAGAAAGGTAAAAGATAAATAGTGAGAAAGACGGAGAAAGTGAGTGAGAAAGGAGGATATAGATAGGAAAGAAAGTCATATGTGTACAATAGGGGTTCTTACACTGTAAGTGAAAATACAGGATTTCTATGTCTTATTCAGTTAATCTATACATGCAATGTTGTGTCTTCATGTGTTG
This sequence comes from Spea multiplicata, assembly GCA_009364415.1. NCBI lineage: Eukaryota > Metazoa > Chordata > Amphibia > Anura > Pelobatidae > Spea > Spea multiplicata. The sequence continues at coordinate 6,951 of VKOC01034703.1, read as the reverse complement.
TTTATTTCATCTATACCTGAACTACATGGAGGGAGGAAAAGAGTGGTGGCATAGTGAAGGAGGGGGCATGGGTGGCAAGAACAGGGCATGTGAAAACTTAAACCTGGCCCTACTGGTGGCTTCAGTGCCCTGACAAGGAGGAAAGAGAGCGGTGCTCTGTTTGAGTGAGTGTGCATCCTGCTGCTCCAAAAGAGTATAAGGCAGCATGAAAGGCAGCTGTATATATTTATATATATATATAAAGTTCTCCAGACTCTACTTCCTCCATTTTGTACCAGAGAAGGACTGAAGACTTAGACATTGTCAACACGGGGGGGGGGGGGTCATGTGTATGCTGTGCATACATGACCCCGCCCCAAGGGTGTGATACTATGGGCAGAGCCAAAATAAGGTTTTGCTTAAGGTGCCAAAATTCCTTGAGCGTGTAACGATGACAGTACATACACTCCTAAAATCAATTCAATTCTGGAATCAGAATCAGCTAGGTTTTTAAGAGTGTTCTGTCTAACAGCCTTTTTTCTGTATAGTTTCAAAGAGCTTTTTACACATACATCATCCACTTACCCCTGTACATCCTTCACTTTTCTCACATATCCTCACATCACAAAATATGTAAACTTCTGGGAGATCTTTAAATGCAAAAGCCTTGATCTTGATCCTGGCCTCCAGATCCACTCCATTTTTTATTACCTCTGTTAGAACATCACCACTATAGGCACAACTGTAAATAAAATAATAAAAATGCACATTTTATGAGGACCACCAAATCATGGATGTGTTTTCTATATTTAACCCTTCATATATTGTTCTGAAGTGACCACCTCAATGCACAGAACATATAGCATTAAGAGAAACTAGGTAATTATTGAATATTCTTTAATCAGTAAATACCACTTACCCTCCGCTTACTAGCTGAACTTTGTTTGTATTGTCACGATCGTTGGTGGGAGTGGCAAAACACTGAACTGCCCTCAAAGCAAACGTCTCTCCATCAGCATCTGGAATCAAAATTCCTAGGAAGATGTCGCTTCCAATTGATATTTCCTCATCATTTTGTATTGGAGCAGAGAATGCGGAATCATGATATGCAGCCATTTTAACAGCATATGCACCACCTCCATTGATTGGTGTTAAAGTAGCAACACTGTGCAAAAAAAAAATAAAATATAACAATTATTAAAAAAAGTAAAAACCTAGTACTGTCAAATAGCAATGCCTTTTTTGATAATTGAAGCATCTTGTACTCTTGCAAGCTGAATATAGTCTACCTATGGTATATCTCACTAAATCTTTCCACCCTTTGAAGGTTATAGCTTTCAAGTAGGTTTCACACGGCAACGTGGGGAGTATCACTGAGGGTACATCTCCCATTGCCTATACGGACTCTCCAGCAGCACATGATCGTGTGCAGATACCTGGCATTGCTGAAATACTGGCTTGCAAAAAATTGGAAAGATGAAATTGCTGTGTCTTTAGAGTTAATATGACAACAATCAAGAATACATTTACAGATATTTTTACTAACATGCAGCTGTAATAATTATATTAAACACTTTCAAAATAACAATACTAATAGGAACATTTATCGTGCTGTTGATGGTAGGTTGGCTATGGCAGCGAACTCCATTGACCAAATGCTTTAGATTAGTTAGGCTACTAAAACTCATCATATATAGGGTGAATATCTTTGCCAATTTCTTGAAAATTACCAAGCATTTTGAAGCTCAGTCTCATTCAGTTCATTGGGGACTTAGCTTGCAGCTGAATGTTTGAATAAAAAAAACCAACCCTGGCAAGCAGAAATATCTCAGAGATTTTAAACGAAGGCAGTCCACCGTTCTAAAGTTTTAATCAAAGCTATTGTGCTCTACTCTAGCTCTAGTTATTCCCCAAAGTGACAATCACATCTATAGGTTACTCATTAGTCTTACATACATCCCAACTTCCACCCTTGGCAAGTCAGGATACCAGAGGCGAAGTCTTGGGGGTATCATCACTGGCAGCACTGTGAATGTTGGCACCGCAGGATTGCAGTCCCGAATCTTTCAGAACTCTACATGTGTCCCGAAAAGCGGGACAGAGGTAGAGAGCAGCAGGACAGTGTGGCAAAATCGGGACTGTGATGAACAAAGCAGGACAATTGGAAGGCATGGTTCCATGGCTGCTTACAGTACTTAGAAGTGGATATTAAATAAAAACATTACATTGCTTAGTTACACATTTTATAAAGTTGAAAACAAAGCCCATAAAGTTTAACTTCTCAATAATATTGTCAGCATTGTTTTTAATATACACAATACAACGCTTATTACAGGTCCTCCAATATGTGGGCAAGTACTGAGGGATAGTTGGTAGCAGCTTATTTGGTTCCGCTGCCTACACAACTGTCATGTCATGACAAACCTTTGTTTTGGTCACAGTGTGTTTTTCCACTTACCTTAAAATAGGATTCAGAGAAAAGTTGAGGCTGGTCTGCATCGTAAGATTATAAGAGCAAGTGAAATTGTACGCTATGGGGTTTTTTGTGATAAGTATTGAATTCAAAGGGCCGATGTAAAGTGTGTTTGTGTAATAGATCTTCTGGGAAGAAGTCTGCAACAAGAACACAGAGAATGGATTAAAATGCATTTCAATTATTGTATGGCAATACATTGCTGAGGAAAACAAGGGCTGATTTTTAAAATGAACATTGTTTTGAACGCTTTGCTCTTATAGAGTAACACACATTAACATAAAAGTAAAACATACAATTGTGTGTGTGTTTGAAATCAAAATTACTGATGTCCTATTTATGTATTGGAAAGATGGCTTCTCTGTATACCAGTGAGAGCCAACAGCCCTCGAGGCATGGTTGACAAGGAACGTGTGATGTGCAGGTCCACCACCTCCACAAACCATCTCAGCTGAGATATCTAAGTAATCTAAGTGTCTAAGTAAAATAGCCCTTATGTTTAAACCAAATACATCCAGTATAACTATAGTAATTTCAAAATGGATACATTGTAATCGGTTTACTGATTGCAAATACATAAGTGATGAAAAAAAGCTGTATAGGTGGCAAGGACATTTTCAACACCTATTTCTAGCTGTTATGCCACATCTCCTATGGGGATAAGATAAGCTGTGCTTAAAAGACATGGGACTCTGTGTATTTTATTTAACCTCCAGTGCTTCTCCAGTTCACCGGTGGAGCAAGGTGGTCTATCTGGAGATTGATGACATAGAAATACAGCCAACAGTAACTTGAAGTTTTTGAAATCATAGAGGGACTTGCAAAAGCTTGTATTATTTTTTTTTCATTGCAAATGTTAGTTATCCTAAATGTTTAAATGTAGATTTGAAATGAAAACACACTTCCACAATTATATATGTATCTTGACAGTATAAGGCATTGACATTCAGCAACAAAGCAAAGAAAGAATTGCTTTCTTTATAAATATTGTATGTAGTGGTGGGCTAAGCAATATATGTCCATACAGTGTGATGGAACCCCCAATATTTATGCCTCAGATACGTGTGTTTTTTTAATGTTTTTCACTAGGCATGCGCTGAACTGTTACTTTGTTTTGTTATGTGCACCTCTGTTTTTGTATCTTTTAATGTCAGTCAGTAAGCTGAAACTTTAGTCATTTTGAAGACTTATTTTACAGTTTAAAATAAACAATTTTTACATAAACAACATTTTGTTATGGATGGTTTAAAGGCAAAATACTTTGTGGCTGTTTCCTTTTAAATAGGAGTTAAGTGAAATGAAAGTGAAATGAAAGTACAATGAAAATTAATATAATAAACCATGTTTTACCGTTGCTATATTTCCACACCATCCGGTTTGTGCCTTAACCTGAACATGCTGCACACGCTTATTGCCTATGATGTCTGAATAATTGTAGATACACCCAGATGATTTGTTATTCAGCTCCAAGTTGTTGTAATCATACCCAAGGTATGTCACAAGGCACCGACTGAAAGAAGTAGTCATAGTAGATCCTTCGCAGGACAATGATGGTTCCAAGTCATTTATAGCTGAAAAGAATATGGCGTTAATACACCTTAGTAATTGGTTTATTACACATACAGTAGTAAATACAAGTAATACAGTAAATATTGTTTCTCTGTTTTTTCTTTTCAAAGGGGGAATAGAGCCTCATAAAATTAACCTCCATTAATAGAGTTCTTTTATTCTAATATTTATTCAAAGAGAAACACAGTCATTTAAGATGCCCAAGCGGACCAAACTTGTTCAGGTTTCAATGCACCCATTGTATAGATGGGACAGTTTTGCTTGTATGACAAGTTACATTTCCAAACACCTTTCTAATACATGTCGATGCTTCCAAGCCTAGTTAAAACTTCTACAAGTACTGCCTGGCTTAATATTAGGAACTTAACTTCAATTTAGAAATACCTTAGTGAGTCCCATGACAGTAGCAAAATGTATACATAGCATTTGCCTGTCAAAAATGCACTACTAACGTTTAAAATGTACGCATAAACACCTTGGATGACACCAAACCATCATTAAGAAAACAGTTCTGTAAAAACATATACTATTATCTCAATAATTCCTTATTACAGCCCATCCAAAATAATTGATTAGGCTGAATGTTTGGCTAATTCACATTTTCTGCATACTGCTAATTTTTTTGCTGACATTTAAACCACAGAGCATGCAGATAGGTTCACATATTTTGTTGCCAAGGCAGCTTTAAAACAGAGCTTCTGTTCTCCTGTATTTGTACGCTATAATACAACATATTCAAAGTTACAATAAAGTTAAGAAAAGTCATATCAAGGAAATGGAGACTTACTTGAATTGATGTATACACTATTATTACAGACACAAGTCGGAGTATTATCAACATTTGCACATGTTTCATCTCCAGCACAGGGTGGACTGCAAATAAACTCATCTGTAAAAGATACATCGGAATTAATGGAGAGAGGCTTTTTCTCATATTACTTCCATTGATGGCAGCAGGTATGTTTTCAATGTCAAAAAAATAAGAGGAATGTACTAACCTGTGCAGCAGGAAACTGAGGAATTCCAGTACAGTCCATCAGGGCAGCACTGACTAGAATTCATAATACACTGATTGGGGAGACAGGTATCTATACCATCTCCACAAAGGCATCCATTTTCACTTGTGCAGCCGCCACCACAGTCATTGCACATAGGATAGTCCGTGCCAGCTGCAGAAAGGTTAAAAGAACTTGTGTTTTAAAAAAAATGCAAACTTCCTGGAACAAATGTTACTTGATCTTATTGGATAAATACATACTAAACATATAGACCAAAGCAGGTACCAAATCTGAATTATGCGAATGCACATACATTAGAAAAAACACACACAATAAACACATAACTGGGGGGTGGGGGTGGAGCTGGCAATTAAGGGATTGAGAATGGTTTCAGAGAATAGGAGCACCTATGATGTCTGATGCCTGCATATAGATCTGGGATATCTCCTGGTTTGATTTGGAATCTCCAGGTGATGTCCTGCCTCCTCAGGTCAGTTTCTGCTTTCTCTGGGCAAGGTAGCAGTGTTTAGCCACACCCATTCCCCTCATCTAATTTTGCCCTTTTCCCTTCCACTCCTATTGGCTATCTAGGGTTAGCCCCACCTCTGCTTACTAACTCTGCCTCTTCACTGTCATTTCCCCAGAAGAAGAAGAGCTCCATGTTTGCAACGTGTTTTAACCAGAATCTGCTGACCTTGTTCTTTCTGATTTAGCTAGTGAGGCTGTTATAACTATCTCTTTTTCTCTGTTCCACATTGTTCTTTTCACCTTCTAACATAGACAGCCTGTCTGTCACATAACACATATTAGGCAGGGGGTAAGGTTGTATTTAATTAACGCTTATATTGAGCTCCATCAGCCTATCGCAGCAACTGTATGAACCATACAGACTCAATGCAAGTCTTTCTGTGTAGTGTAGAATTAATTCAGGTCACTGAACATACTTCACAAGTGTCCTTCAAGACAAACAGTCAGTCTTTAATAACTAACTACCCTGTCCCTCTTTCCTCCTTCATGTCCATTTTTTCTAGGAGCTTAGAATGGTTACTGGTCATCCTTTAGCCCTAAAATGCGCATTTAGTATCAAAGTCATTTATAAATTGTGTTAATAAAATACACTCTTTTTGTAAGCAGCTATCAATAAATCACAGTGAAAGTGAAATAAAAAGTATTGATAAGTGCTTGCCCCCAGCTGTGCCTAGCCGCAGGCCTTAAAACCAAAATACTTTAGAAATAAAGGGATATATGGTAAAAAGTTTAAAATGTAGTTATATCAGCATATCAACCAATGGAATGTTCTGCTGGGCTGTACTATGGGTTGCTATGATGATATTTCAATTATCAGCTATTCATTAAATAAACAGACTCAGCTCAGTACGAGTAAATGATAAAGTTAAATATTTCACACCTGCCATATTATTTCCTTCATATTCCTTTTTGTTTTGCCATAAGAGGCAGCGACTGATACAAGACTTTGCATTTGTTATTAGAGCAACTATGAACTATGGAGGCTTTATTTCTGTTTAATTAAGATATTTCAATACATGTATATATATTCAATATACAAATGATTTGAAATTAATTAAATATATATATATATATATATATATATATATATAATTAATTTCAAAGCATTTTAGCAGGACTTAATATTTGAAAAAATACCTTAAAAGAAAACATCTTAAATGCATTTCCCATATACTGGTACATGCTGTATTAGAACATATAAACGCACAGAAATCAATAAATTTTAATTAAAAATAAACTCACCATAGCAACCAGCTCCTGAACATAGAAAAAGAGACAGACATAAATTAATATGTAGACATGTATATTATCCTTATGATAACATTATTTTCATTTGCATTATTATTATTAAAGTACTTAACATAACACCAAGATAAAAGAGTATTGAAAGTTGTAACATATTAG
>VKOC01034700.1:0-10041 GCA_009364415.1 Spea multiplicata | reverse complement strand
ATCATAACTGTACACGGGTCAGACCTGAGATGGAACATTCTTTACAGAGAGTGCGGTAGATAAGTGGAACAGCCTCCCAGCAGAAGTGGTAGAGGGTAATACAGTGAGGGTATTAAACATGCACGGGATAGACATACGGCTCCCGAATCTAAGACGAGACCAACGACTGATTAAGGTTTGAGTCTTTACAGCAGGAGAAACGGGCGACCCGGGGGCCGAAGGGGTTAACAGGTCAGCCACCGCGACATAAGTGGCCGAAAAACTGTCTTTTTAGCTTCTTGGGCGTCGGGAGCCCACGGTGCCCAGAAACGGTTAAGCAGCCAAGTGCTGAGCGCCGGTGAATCACGCAGATCGTAGCCAATGACACCGAGTCCATCCGCCGGCCGACCCAATAAGTGGGAGACCCGTCCGCGAGAACCAAATTCAAAACTCCGAGCGGGCAGACGGCGAGCGAGGCTTTCCGCGGACGCCGCTTTCTTCCACACAACCGGGGTATAAATACATATAAAAAAAAAAACAGGAAACGCAGCTTCCCGGACTACAACTCCCATCAGCCCCGGCTCAGCCGGATTAGGAGCGCACCGGCAGGCGATAAACCGGTGCGGGAATCAGCCGCCCGGCCGCCCGCCCGCGGGGATCGAGTACAGCGGGGTCTCACCTGGTGGATCGCGGTAGACAGGGAGCTGCCGGGGTAACCCTCGGGATTCGCCGGAGAGTTGCTGCTGCCGCGGGAGGAGCTGTCGAAGTTCCCTGGATAATCCTGGTACATGATCCGCGTCTGGGCTCCGGTCCGGGGGGGGAGGGGAATCGCTCCGCTTTCTATCCGATCTTCCAAAATATCACAAAAAAAACCATGTAAATCAGAGGAGTCCGCAGGGAGTCCGCCGGGAGTCCGCCCTGTACCGGGGCGCAAACTCACACTACGCCGCTGCAGCCTGCACTGACACCGCTTCGAGGATGCCCCGGACTACTCCTCACACTCTTCCTGATACAATACCCCCCCAAACTACCCTGCACTGTACAATAACCCCGAAAGCTACCCTGCACTGTACAATAACCCCCCAAACTACCCTGCACTGTACAATAACCCCCCGAAAACTACCCTGCACTGTACAATAACCCCAAAACTACCCTGCCCTGTGACACCGCAGCCACAGACACTGCTCAGCCCCTGGTAGCTGCCGGGGGGGGTAAATAATCGTAAAAAATATTTTTAAGAAAAAAAAAAAGTTTCTCAACAAATATAAATTTAATAAAACTTTTAATTAGAAGTAACTATTATTTTTTTTAATCTGCCCGGAAGCTTTGTTCCGTACAACTCCCCCCCTTGAGAGCAGAACAAAACGTAGCAAAAATGAAATAAATTCTAGCTGGAAAAGTTTTTTTTGGGTTTCTTAAAAAACAACAAAAAAGGTGTTTTTATCAGTTTCCTGCAGTGACAGCCAGTGAGTGGAAGGTGGGGGCTGGGACCCCGGTGTGTGAGTGTGTGCTCACCTCCAGAGCTCAGGGTGCTGGGTGAGTCAGTGGGTGTGCAGAGCTCCGCTCTCCCTCAGCTCTCCCTCCGCTCAGCCCGATGAGTCAGTGCTATGGCATTAGTTCAAGCTCACTCTGATTATCTACTGAGCAAAGAGCATGCAGGGCTGGCCTGACGTCACCACTCCCTCCCACCCTGCAGGGGGAGGGCCTGAGCCCGGGACATACCACCCGGGCAGCAGCTTCCTGCGTGCCGCAGACGGGGTGGGATTCTCCCGCTGGGGTACCGAATTACCCCGGTTTGTCACCCCACCCCCGACATTAAACTTTACTTTGGAATATTGTATTTCTTTAGACTATAGGTGGACTTTCTTTATCTCGTCCCCCCCTACTGCTGTTTTTGGTTTGGTCCATTGACGCATGTTGCCATAAATGGGCATTTGCGCGCAATGACGCGCGCGGGTTTCCTTGGTTCGGGTGACGCGCGGGGACTGGGATTCCCTCAGTTGCTGAGAGGGCTGCATGAGGGGCAGATCCGTGAGGGGAGGAAGAGGCACTGGGGCTAATGTTGACTGGGAGTGTCCCAGGCTTAGTAGCCAGGGTTAGATCCTGATTTACGTGCTGCAGGGGTTAATTGTTCCCTCCACCTGGAAGTCTAGATTGTCAGCTCCTTTGACCAGGACCCTTCTCACCTCGTATTTCTGTAAATCCTAATTGTTATGTCCTGTTTACCCATTGTACAGCGCTTTGGAATATGAAGGCGCTATATGTATATATATATGTATCGAGTCTTTGTTCCATTTCATTGTCAGACCCTTTTAATGTATGCGCTGTGAGAAGCGCTGAGTAAATATAATGTACTATATATACATTTTTATCCTATAAACCATTCTCCATTTTAGTCGCCTCCTTGGAACTCTCCAGAACGTCACTATCCTCCCGAAGAAGAGTCCCCAGAGCCGGACCCAACACTCTAAGTGAGGTCTGACCAGAGATGTGTAGAGCGTCAGAACCTCGGTGCTCTTCCTGCTACTAACGCCTCGCGCTATACGCCCCGCACTCTGCTTGCATGTTCTTACTTTGTCGCGTTGCCTCGGAAATAATAATTCTCCATTCCTCCTCCTCTGAAAAAGTGAAAAAACTTCAACGCCCAACGTGGGGCTCGAACCCACGACCCTGAGATTAAGAGTCTCATGCTCTACCGACTGAGCTAGCCGGGCTGTACTGATGGTGCTGGGTGTAGACCACCCCCGCCTGAAACAGCTGAATTCATTGAACTTACCCAGTTTGTTCAAATGGTTCTTTAATGCTTGGTGTATATGATAAAAAAAACCTAGTGCCTCCATTTTAGATTTTATATATATATTATAGATTATTATTATTTATTGTTTTATATAGCGCCAACATACACTGCAGTGCTGTACAGGATAGATAACACGTGCCATGTTCCGAGTGTTTCGAAGGCACGCGTGAAATGATGATGTAAAGGAACGATATTATCTCGGCTCACAAGTAGCCCTTCGTAGGAGCTGCCCAATCATTACATAGCTGGGAGATGTTTGATGAGACGCTTTCGGCAAACAATACACACCTCGACTTCCGGCGCCTTTCCGCTTGTAAGACGTATTGCAGGGTGTGAGGCTCTGGGTGACAGTTGTACCGGACACCAGGTCTGTCATTAATATGTATGGCTCACATCAATCCATTTGATGGTATTTTGTCATGTGGTATTCACTTACCAGTCTGCCAGCCACGGGGCAAGTTTTAGAGCCCCAAACTCTAGCAAACATGGCTGTTGTTGAAGTTTATCTTTCTCCTCTGTCTTTTTTTAATAAGTTTACCAGACTTTCTCTATTTGTTAACCTGCGTCCCTCCAACTCTCATCACCATCAGCCAACCAACACCAGTCTTATGCCTTTCCAGGGATACGTCTCGTTAGGACATACAAGCAGTGCCCCTTTAAGTATGAATATTTGCCAACATAGAATATTAGAAGATTCTGATTTTAAAGGGAAACTTCCGTCTCCAATACAGTCCAACCAACTAATAATGTACATTGTAAGTGCGCCACTGATAGGATGCTTAAAGTAGCCAATCGGTGGCAGGAAAGCTCTCCCATTGACGTCAATAGGAGCACTTTCTTGCATTTGCAAAAGGGGAACCCATGAATGTTTAAAGGGATCACTCATCTCTCATAGGCATTAAAGCGCATGGCTGCAGTGTCCCTTTAATATGTCGTTTTATAAGTCACGCCAACCTATTCATTCTGCATTTACTGCTCTATGAAGTTTGAGTTGTAAATCTGAGTTATTACAAGGATTAGAGGCCTAATTCTTTTTTACTTAGTCATGTGAGTTAATTGCATGTGGTGTGGATCCAGCCTTTCGACTGCGTGATCTCCGATACAAGCATCTGACCGGATCCATCGATAGCAATTAAAAAAAACATTATTCCACTAAAATAAGGAGCTTGGGATAACGCGGTGATCCAAATATATGAGCACAATGGATATAGTTAAATACCGCCCATTAAAATCAGGGGAGATCAAAATGCTGTTCTTTGGAGCTTACAATCTAAAGAAAATGCTTTTATGAGGTTCATAGAAATAAATCTGTTCCATAACTGCCCATTCTTCAACCCAAACCCCATCACTCAGGATTTATTGGAGATCAACCTGCAGATTATTATTATGATTATTACTATTATTATTTATTGTTTGTTTTATATGGCACCATCATATTCCTTAGCGCTGTACAATGGGTAGACAGAACATCACAAGTAGTAACAAATCAACAGGTGAGGAGGGCCCGGCTTATTTTAAGGGACTGTCCACCTACTCCGCTGTGTTTTGTGCTTTTATAACTGAATGCGCCAGGGTTTAAATCTATAGCCTTTATACCCTAGAACAATTTTTTTACCCCTTAAGGACAATGGGCGGTCCCTAAACCCACTGAAAACAATGCACTTTGAGCCCGTGCATGTACAGGTTTTGTCATTAAGGGGTTAAATCCTTCCAAACTTTGCACTCATTAATGTTTTTTTTCAGGGAATGGCAAATTCTCAGCCAGCAGTCATGTGACTCCGTCGCAGGTTCAAAGACAGCGTTGCCAAGACGGCAGCAAACAATGCGATACTTTCTGTATTTTTTTCATAGCTTCGTAACTTGTTTTATCAGCAGTACAAAATTATCAGTTTTTTTTATTTGTTGAAATGATCTATTTCTTGACACTTCTTGGTCAGAAAACGGAATGATCTCGGAATAAACTGGCAGACCTTAAGATCCGTGTGCGGCTGAGTGTGACGGCTGAGTGTGACGGCTGAGTGTGACGGCTGAGTGTGTGTTACTAACTTTTTTGAAAGTCAGGCTTTTTTATTTTTGTGGCTTCCTCCCACCTTTATTTCTGAGCCTAAAAATAGAGCAACTTCCCTTTCGTAGCGTTTTGCTGTCTTCTGCGAAATATGAAGAATTTACCCGAAACACAATAATTCCTCTATCGATTCTTATCTCCTCTTCTATCTGCACAAAAAGCACACTATGGAGGGGGTTGTTTACATTTCTATAACATTGCCATGGAAACTGCTGCACCAAGCAATATTCTAATTAATCCGTCTAAAACTGTCAATTTCAAGGAAACTTTTTTAAAAAAAAAACAATATTTACGTAATACGCGTAAAGGGATCTGTATCTGTGGAGGTGATTTTTTTTTCATGGTTTTAATGTCAGAAACCTTTAGTGGGTCTTTATGAAAAAAGTTTTAATAGCATGGTTTTAATAGCATGGCCCAAATAGCAATATTTTTTTAGGGTTACTTATGGCCAATAGGTTCCTGTGTAATAGATAACTGTTTTTTTTCTTTTGAAAAAGATGGCATTTCTTATCTTTAGAAACCCCGACATCTGAAATGGCCAAAAGAGAAACTGTTTTAGAGGAAAAATTCTCAGAATCTTTTTTTTTCTATTGATTTATATAACTACATGAGGCGTTTAGAAGAAGAAGAATGTATTTTATTTACACAGTTCAATTTATATAGATATTTCTTGCTGTTCCTATAGCTGTGGGCGATGAAAGGGGGTGAGAGAGGGTGAGGGAGTGAGAGGGTAAGAGAGGGAGTATGTACATTAGCGTGAAAGTGTATGGATACGTGTGTGTGTGAACATGAATGTGTAAGTGTGTGAGCATGAATGCGTGGATGTGAGCATGAATGTGTAAGTATGTGTGAGAGGGAGTGTGTTAGTGAGTATGGGTAAGTGTGTGTTAGTGTAAGTTTGAGTGTTGCCAGTGCTTATGTTAGTTACCCCCACTCATACAGCCCCAGGAATAATCAAATAATGTTATTACACATTTTTGATATTTTTTTTTTCTATCAGTAACCAGGTAAGAGCGGGGCGAGGACGATATGAGGTGGTGACAGGGCGAAGGAGGCTCTTACAAAAGAATGAAGAACATTAACACCAATTAAATGTAATTGTTGCATTGTTCAGATGCTTTTCAATGACTCAGCCGGTAATCTGCATTTTTAATGAACATATAACGAAAGAGATAAAAAATAATAAGTGACACTCTGTCTGTAATGGCACAAAAAAAAGCAGAGAAATTGGGAATCTTGGGGGGGACTCGGCATATGGTGTCTGTTCTCGGGGGGGCTCTTCTAAAATGATATAATTGGTGAATCGACAGGTACTAAATTTGGAAAAATATCTCGTTTTATGGAATTCAATCTACTGTTTGGGTGGCATCCTGCGTAGAATATTTGGGGGGAATAAATGGGGCAATCAGAATAAATATTCCATTGGTTGCTATGGAGACTGCAGTGCTTTTACCATCCTGCACCCGAATTGCCCATAATAACTCCCATTGTGTGGGATTTAAGGGAGATTATTATATTTTTACATTACCGTGGCTGTCATTAAATGTGTTTTTTGCTTTTTAGTAAAACCTTCTGGGTGTATATGGGTTCGTTCCTCGCCCTTTCTGCCCCCACCCCTCATTTAACAATGCGCAGAATGATTCCTCCCCGGCTCATAATATGTTTATGTTATTATAAACATCCTCGTTGGGTGTACAGCGCTTTGGCTTGGGGTGTTTCTGTGCGATTTACACCCGTTCGTAATGATTGACGTGACCCCCTCCCCCCATCCTCGCCAAAACACCAAGCCACCGCTCACTGCAACTCCCAGGACGCTCATCCGCCCAGGAGCAATAATCACGGCAGTTATAAGTTGTTGGCTTTAACATATAGTATGTACAGCTATTACCGGTGTATCTCACTTATTACCAATAAATAATGTTAGAATGGTAGAGAAAGAGAAGCGGTTTCTGCCCCAGTGAGCTTACAATTCGATTTGTTATATTTTTTCGGGTGATGCATTTCTCACCCCAGGCAAATAAACAGTTAAATCCTACAGACCTTTCCTATAAGAACAACCCTGTATTAAGATATAGAAGCTGATTCCCCATGAGCGGAGACCACAGGTAGCAGCAGTTTCAGCTCACAGACAGTACAAAGGAATCGAATTAAGTAGATCTGTGGAACAGCCTCCTGGCAGAAGTGGTAGAGGGTAATACATTAAACATGCATGGGATAGACATACGGCTCCTGAATCTAAGACGAGACCAACGACTGATTAAGGTTCGAGTCTTTACAGCAGGAGAAACGGGCGACCAGACGGGGGCCAGATGGGGCCGGTGGGTTCTGGGTTTCTAGATTTGGGAACATTTGTTTTATTCTGGGTTTTTTTTTATTGTTTTAGAATGATTTATCCCGTTCAGAATACTTAGTAAGAGTTTGCTGGTAGCGGTGATAGAGCTGAGGGGTAATAATCCCAGCGATGTGCGGAGTGAGAGTCACGATGTTTCCCCCAACACTTCTTCCTCCAATCGTTACAAATCCTGGAGAAATCTTTCGGCCTCCTTTTTTCCTTTTATTCCCTTCTCAAGCACCCTAGATTTTGTTTAACTTTGGGATTTACAAACGCGTTTTATGAGTTTTGACCTTGTGTGACTTTCTTTAATGACGGACGTCTCGAAACGCGACTTCTCTCCTTTACCTTGCTGCGTGTGATGATATCCAGCATGTTCTCCGGATAGTATCCCATAATAATAATTATTATAATAATAATGACGCGTATCCGTTATTTATACTTCTTTTTTCCTTTCTGACCAGGCGGTGGGGGGCATTTGAATCACGTTAAATGCCTGCTCTCCTCCGCCTGCTCTCCTAGCAAACGGGACAGATACTGGGCAACAACCAAGCTGCCAATGCGACCTTAATTAACCAGAAACAAATTAAAAAAAAAAGAAAAAAGGGTATATACCAAAGTATTTAAAATAAAAAATGTGTCCTTTTATACGTTCTTTAGTAAAATTTCTCATGATATTTTAATGTTGAAGGTTAATTAAAGGAGAAAAGAAAATCATCTCAATAAACGGCCAACCTCGGCAGATTTCTCCTTTTCAGAGAGGACACATTTTCTATGAATAGAGCTTTTTAAAGATTTTTTTAAATTTTTTTTTAAAATTAATTTTTTTTTTAAATAGTTAATCACTATTAATAGTTAATCAATTTCTAAAAAAATTAGCTGACGCGTGGTCATGGAGATTACAAATTTTTTTGGGGGGAAAAAGTGGTGTAAATTAGAGCGGAAACGCGAACCGACTTAAATAAAAAAAGGTTTGTTTTTTCCTTTAACAGCAGAAGACTTGTGATAAGAGTTGAAGATTTCACGTTTCTGACATAAGCCGGGGCAGGCAGGACCAAAGTGCGAAGCAGTCCTGCGAGATTCCAGGACAGGAGTCACGTCTGGGACCCAAGGCCATCGCTGAGTGAGCGAGGAGTTGAGTGTCGACGTTGGCGGGCGGCCAGCGAGCCCTCCAGGAAGGAGGCCTGAGAACACTCTGTTCCTACATGTTGCACGCAGATGCACGTGAAGAAAAGTCGATTTCAGGCAAAAGGCAAACCAATGGGCGACATTTATTTTTACAACGCTGTTTTTTTTCTTGAGGTTTTCATCTGGTTTCAGAAGTAAAACGTTCAAAAGCCTCAGGTTCTAAATGACCTTGACTTCTCCTTAAAAAACAGACATTTGACACCTGATGAGGTCTCCTATCGTGGGGTTAATCGCGTGATTAGGGAGCAGGTGACGGCTGGAGAGAGCAGTAGGGGAAAGCTTTTTTTCAGGGATGCATAGCTGCCGACTGTCCTCAATCTGCCCTGGTAAACACTTATAATAGGCATAAACATGTGACATCACACACACACTCGTCGTCCCTGGTATGAGATTGGGGGCGAGTAGAACAAACGTCCCAAACTTTGAAGGCCAAAGAGGAACTTTTTTGTTTTATGTGTTTTTGGGTAATGGGTTTTATTATTAGACGCTTAGGAAATCCAAATCACTGATATACAGGTGGATTTTGTGGACTGAATTGAAAACATGAAGTTTGGAAGAGTGACAGATGCTCTCTGAAGGATCTCATAGTTTATTAAGAATGTTAACAGGTGCTGTAAAGGGCCATTGGAACACAGGAGTGATGGGAGTGATAAAGGGCCATTGGAGCACAGGAGTGATGGGAGTGATAAAGGGCCATTGGAGCACAGGAGTGATGGAGTGATAAAGGGCCATTGACGGACACAGGAGTGATGGGAGTGATAAAGGGCCATTGGAACACAGGAGTGATGGGAGTGATAAAAGAACACATTAAAAACAGCCGTTTCCAGCTACAATAGTCATTTACGGCATTAACCCCATCTGCGCTGGATTTCTGATCCATTTCATGTTATTTTAGTGGACAAAATGTGGTTTTCTTTAAAAACTAATTTTAAAATTATTTCTTCAATGCCCCCCCCCCCCAAAGTAAATGGGGGGACACTGAATAAATAGTGTAGCCTAGTGCCACTGACCTTAGGCCTATTCTGGTCAGTGATTTATTGTCAGGCAAGTTACATTTATCAAAAAGTTCAGCTCTTATCTGTATGTTATTGACGTTATTGACCATCTATGCTGTATGTGTGGCCATTTAGCCTCTATAAATCCAACAGCACTTACCCAACCCCCGTAATAATATCTAACTATATGACCTTTTGTGTAAGCCAGACTCATTTGAATTACTGTCTCTTTAAAGCATACCTGCAGCATACCATCTATACCTCAGCGCTGACTCGCTTTCCTCTCCACCGACGCCACATACCTGCGGCAGGCTGAGCCACGAAACGTGGAACAAGCCGGCCACCGGACCCACCTGTATCAAGCTATATATTAAATGTTACCCGCAAAAACTACAAATACGTCCACCAAGTGGGTAAAAGGGCGATCAACAATCTCTAAATAAACAGAGATAAATCATGAAATATTTTTTGTACATTCACAGATACAAGAATCCTTAAAAAAAGGAACTTTGTGAGGTTATCAGAGTTATAATTAGACAAATACATTTTTTTAATAAAAAGGTTATTATTAGTACCCTGAAAAAATGTTTAAGATTTACAGCATGGTCAAAAAAAAGTTTTAAAGCGTTTTATCATAACAGATGACTGTAATGATTAATAATAATAATAATGATTAATAATAATA
>VKOC01034699.1:0-11386 GCA_009364415.1 Spea multiplicata | reverse complement strand
AAGCGCCACTGGAACACAGGAGTGATGGGAGTGATAAAGGGCCTCTGTACCCCTATGAAGAGATTCCATTAAAAATCAGCCATTTCCAGCTACAATCATTATTTACAACATTAACCCTGTCTGCCCTGATCCATTTCATGTTATTTTAATGTACATTTTCTTTCAGTGTCCATTTTCTGTACAGTGTCCTTTTCTTTCAAAAACTATTACAAGTGACCCGAGCATTTAATCAGAAGTATATATATATGAGCAACTGAATTTTATTTTGGGAAACTCACGTTATTTTGTCTTACCTCCATTTCTTCATATAAGGCCGATGGCGGCTTCCAGAATTACCCGCTTCTGTAACGTCAAGAAGTTCTCTTTGAAGTATTCTAAAGATGGGCAGTGGAGCTTTGGGATCGCAGGGTCTAATCCACGGCAGGAATGAGTTAATGAAGCATTTTCTGTCAGGAGAGAGAACATGAGTTACGTCAAATTACAGATATACTGAAAAAGATGAAGACAAAAGGCTCCGCGCATTCTGTTTCTAGCAGCCGTACTCCATGAGCAGCTGCCCGAGGCTCCTGCACCACTCCGGGTCCCGGTCATACAGACAGACCCCGGCGTCCCACACAAACCAGGCTACATTGTCATTCACCTCTGGGCCCAGATCAGCCAGGAACTGCCCCAGAGACAGCAGGAAAGAGCGCTTTTAACAGCATTGTATACCCTCTTTGCCCATACACCCCCCACGCAAAAAAAATACATGGTTTACTCATATATATATATATACTGCCCTCACACAAACATATACATACACTGGCCACTTTATTAGGTACACCTTGCTAGTACTGGGTTGGACCCCCTTTTGTCTTCAGAAATGCCTTCATGGCATACTTTCTTCAAGGTGCTGGAAACATTGGACATGATGGCATGATGCAAATCTACCGTTCCACCATATACCAAATGTGATCTATTGGATTAAGATCATGTGATATGGAGGCCATTGGAGTGAACTCATCGTCACGTTCAAGAAACCAGTTTGCGATGACGTGAGTTTTGTGACAGGGTGCATTATCCTGCTGGAAGCAGCCATCAGAAGATGGGAGCACTGTGGTCATAAAGGGATGGACATGGTCAGCAACAATACTCAGGTTGGCTGTTGCGTTTAAATGATGCCAAGAAATGCCCCCACGCCAGTAGATCAGCAGTTTCTGAAATACTCAGACCATCCTGTTTGGCACCAACAACCAACATACCACGTTCAGACTCACTTAAATCCGTTTTTTTCCCCATTATGATGCTCAGTTTGAACTTCAGCAAGTGATTGGCTGATTAGCTACAGTATTTGTGTTAACAAGCAATTGAACAGGTGTACTTAATAAAGTGGCCAGTGAGTATATATATTATGGCCAGTGAGATATAATATTATATATATATATATATATATATATATATATATATATATATATATATATATTATCTCACAAAAGTGAGTACACCCCTCATTTTTGTAAATATTTTATATCTTGTGATAACACTGAAGAAATGACTGTCTGCTACAATGTAAAGTAGTGAGTGTACAGCCTGTATAACAGAGTAGCTTTACTGTCCCCTCAAATATAGCCCAACACACGGCCATTAATGTCTAAACCTTAGCAACAAAAGTGACGTCCAAATCGTGCCCAAAGTGTCAATATTTTGTGTGGCCACCATTATTTTTCAGCACTGCCTTAACCCTCTTGGGCATGGAGTTCACCAGAGCTTCACAGGTTGCCACTGGAGTCCTCTTCCACTCCTCCATGACAATATCACAGAGCTGGTGAATGTTAGAGACCTTGCACTCCCCCACCTTCCGTTTGAGGACGCCCCACAGATACTCAATCGGGTTTAGGTCTGGAGACACGCTTGGACAGTCCATCACCTTTACCCTCAGCTTCTTTAGCAAGGCAGTGGTCGTCTTGGAGGTGTGTTTGGGGTCGTTATGTTGAAATACTGCCCTGCAGCCCAGTCTCTGAAGGGAGGGCATCATGCTCTGCTTCATTATGTCACAATACATGTTGGCATTCATCGTTCCCTCAATGAACTGTTGCTCCCCAGTGCACTCCTGCAGGCCCAGACCATGACATTCCCACCACAATGCTTGACTGTAGGCAAGACACACTTGTCTTTTCTGATTAATTCATAAATCATTCTATTTGTTGGGAGAAATCTCCCTTTTTACCAGCAAAACCTCCATAGTACGCAGTATCTGCCTTTAAAAGGTGGCGTCTTGGCATATGGCGGCAGCACCGAGGTAAGCGTTGGCATATGGCGGCAGCACCGGGGTAAGCGTTGGCATATGACGGCAGCACAGAGGTAAGCGTTGGCATATGACGGCAGCACAGAGGTGAGCGCTGGAGGGGTGCTGGGGTGCAGCACTGGGTCAAGCAATTATTTTCTTAATATGCCAAAGTATTTTACAAATACAATAGTAACACCTATGCATGCACATTACACTCCGCCAGACACAAATCGCCCACGGACAGGTTTTACTAGAGTTGAGGGGAAAAAACTTTTGTTCATAGTAGGAAAATTCCAAAAAGAAAAAATAAAGGTTTCTCCAGAAATGTTTGCATCACAAGACTGCTCATGATGTCATCATGTGTAGAGCATCTCAAAAATAATTTCCATTCATCTTTGCTCCTGCGGGAGTTTAACATAGAATTGCAGCAGACAAACGTAGACCAGAGAAGCCACCCTCTTGTGTTGAAGATACATGGGAATCCGCTGACAAAGAATCATAAAATAAGAAGCTTACGGAGCGGCGCGACCGCCACAATCAGGGACAAAACAGATGATAGAAAATTGTTAAAATACAAAATGCACAATTTTTTCGTTAAAAAAACCCAGCTCAGGAACTTACAGTCCCAATATACAAAAAAACTCCTAAAATATAATAAATTGGTTATAGTCAGACTTCTGTTAAGAAGAAGTTTTTGCAAAAATTTACAAATGTTTTTGCACCGCGCCCTTGTGTGAAAATTATGATGCGAAAATCCAATTTATATACAATATTTATGCCACCGTTGAAATGTTTGGGGTGCAAAAAGGGTTTCCATCAACCGTCAATTAGGCTTTTAAACTTAAAAGAGAACACAACGTGTCATTGGAACACAGGAGTGATGGGAGTGATAAAGGGCCATTGGAACACAGGAATGATGGGAGTGATAAACATTGGCGATAAAGGGCCATTGGAACACAGGAATGATGGATAAAAGGCCATTGGAACACAGGAATGATGGGAGTGATAAAGGGCCTCTGTATGTCTATGAAGAAATTCCATTAAAAATCATCCGTTTCCAGCTACAATAGTCATTTACAACATTAACCACGTCTGGGCTGGATTTCTGATCCATCTCATGTTTTTTTAATGCACAAAATTTACTTTCCTTTCACATACAAGGACAACAGCAACAAATAAAATAATGGGGAAGGCTGAACTTGATGGACGCATGTCTTTTTTCCAGGCCATATAACTGTGTAACTAATATATCTCTTTTGCCTTCACAGCTGCGTTTATTCTTTGTGGCATGTACCGTTGATACAAGGCAGGATGGATCCATGCTTTCATGTTGTTTATGCCAAAGTCTGACCCGTATAAGGGGAATAAGGCATATGCGGGGGGGGGGGGGGGGCGAGTGGCATATCTGGGGTAAAAGCATATCAGAGGCAATATGGCATATGGGGTATAGGCTTATCTGGGGGGTATAAGGCTTATCTGGGGGGTATAAGGCTTTATCTGGGGGGCATAAGGCATATCAGGGGTATAAGGCATATCTGGAGGAGGACAGTGTGGCATATCTGGGGGTATAAGGCATATGTGGGGGCACAAGGCATACCTGGGGAGGACAGAGTGGCATATCAGGGGGTACAAGGCATATAGGGTATATAAGGCATATGTGGGGGTGTAGTGGCATATCTGCTGAGGTAGTGTGGCAAGCCTGGGCTCAAATGTGCATAACTGGGGGGCGGGGCAGATTGGGAAAGTTTTTTTATTCTGCTGTTTGTTTTTAACAGCCAGTTTGTTTATTAAATAATTTTAAATAAATGAAAAATTTACATTAGCCGATTAATCGAAGAAATAATCGGCCAACTAATCGATTATGAAAATAATCGTTAGTTGCAGCCCTAGATCTTAGTCTTATAGTCAGACTTCTATTTGAGGCAGTATTATAAGACGACCCTGAATATAGGTGCCGCAGGCAGCTTCAGGGAAGGGGGTTGAGTGTTGATGAGTGTGGGGACCTGACACAACACCCCCCCTGCTGCCTGATTGCTCCATGAGAGCAACAGTGCAGCGTTAACCCCTTCAATGCAGCGATCGCTGCATTTTAGGGGTTAATTCCCGTTTTCTACGGGGCTCTGCTGCTGGTGGTCTGCCTGGAAGCAACAAGCAAAAAAGCAACAGCAAAAAAGCGCCCCAACAAGCCCTTTGATGACTCCTGTAG
The DNA here is from genome assembly GCA_009364415.1 of Spea multiplicata. Classification (NCBI taxonomy): domain Eukaryota; kingdom Metazoa; phylum Chordata; class Amphibia; order Anura; family Pelobatidae; genus Spea; species Spea multiplicata. The sequence continues at coordinate 6,914 of VKOC01034699.1, read as the reverse complement.
GCATGGAAGCCTACAAGAGTCAAAGAGACTCCTCCCTGCAATGGTTGGTCTATAGACCAGCAATTGCACCCCAACTGCCAGATGTAGCTTCAGGGACAGGGAGAGAGGGTTCTTCGGTCTCCACATGAGTGTGACCAGCCCCAACCCTCCCCTGCTGCCTGATTGCTCCCTGAGAGCGACAGTGCAGCGTTAACCCCTTCAACGCCACAATTGTGTATGACACATTTGTGGCATTGCAGGGGTTATCATTTGTCCCCACAAGCTTGTGGGGACTAAGTATCAGTCAATGCTGTGCTCCAATGGAACATCAGCATTGAAAGAGTTAAAAAAATAATGTATTTAAAAAAAAAACTAGAAAAAACCCAGCACTGACCTGAAAGTCCAGGGTGCTTCCAGGTCAAATGCTGTGAGTTTAGTAAGTGGGCTGATGATGGTCAGATCACTCCTGACCAGCTGTTAGTTTAAAAAAAAATCCTGGCTCCTTACTTTTTTAGCTGGCGCCTAGATTTACAACAATTTTGTCAAGCCCTGTATTAGACCATATACATGCTAATAAATATTATTTATTAGCACCAAAATATAAAGAGTAACACACTAAAATTAAAGCATTAATATCTAAAAGTCCAATTCTTCATTTACTGAAAGTCCCTGTAAGACATCGTCTGGTTCCCCGCATGGCCGTATGATACGGAGTCCGGGGGCTTCTAAAGTACATTGTGTGAAATAACAGAGACAGAACTCATACAAACAGCGAATATGCAGCTGCCCCGGGCATATAAAGAAACCCTAAAAACAAACTTTTACTGTAATACTAGTGAAGGATTTTTAATGCCACGACGAACAGGAGATTAAAGATCTTTGGTCTAAAAATTGGGACTGCCCTGCAAAATCCAGGATTGTGCAGTATTTCCATTCATGTTATATGACAAATACAAAAGTGCCACATCACTATATTCAAACAAATCCACTAAAGTGTTTACGTCGATAAAACAGTAAAGCAGAAGCACGGAACACTCGTGCATTGTGACATCATCGTGTCTGTGACATCATAGAGTCTGTGACACTGTAAACCCGGAGCACGCTCCTCTGCTTGCTCAGTGTAGTTGGGCGCTCGCACTTGTAAGCAGCTATTCATAGCGGACTTGAAGTGTTGTTACCAACGGCATCAGAGATTGAGGAGATTTAAAAGAAGAACCTTTTAAAAGCAGAGCTATGGAGAATTGTCGTCTACTCCATGGACTGAGGTGGATTGCAAAGAGATGTTGCCCCAGAAAAGTGCGGAAGTTTTTCAAAAGAGTGAAAAAAGCTTTCACCAACACCGCCAAAAAGAGTGAGGACCAGAACAAGAAGCACTTGGCCGGTGAAGACCGGGTCCTGAAAAGGAAGAAAGAGAGTAGCAGTAACGAGGAAGAAAGAGGGAGAGCGAGGAAGAGGACCAAGCGTACTGCTAATGAGAGGGAGGAGAGCAGCCTGTGTCTGAGGGCAAAGGAAATAAAAAGACGCCGAAGCAGCAGCACAGACAGCTCCGAACATGACAAAAAGCGCTGCAAATACAGCGAGAAAAGCAGCCAGATTCTGGGGCAGCAGGAGAAAGAAGGAGCGGAGGAACATCTGGAGGAGAGCAGAAGGGGAAAGGTTCCCATGAAGAGACGCATTAGTGAGGTAGAAAGTGGTGTTACTGCGAAAAAATTCCGGAGCCTTCTCCCCATGACGCCCTCCGGCTTCATCTTCCATTCAGTGCTGGGTGAAGGGGGGTTTGGAAAAGTCATGTTGGCTTCTGTACCTAGAAGAGACTCTATGGTAGCGGTCAAAATCATCCGCAAGAAAGCCATTAAGCCCCTGTACCTACTGAAGGAGAGGAGAATCCTGGAGATGGCTCGGGACAGCCCGTTCCTGTGCCACGGATATGCAGGCTTCCAAACGCAGACCTGCGTGTTATTCGTGATGGAGTATATGGCAGGTGGAAGTCTCCTGTCATATTTGAAGAGGGTGGGCTGCCTCCCCGAGACCACAGCTGCATTTTATTCGGCTGAATTAATCTGCGGCATCCATTTCCTCCACGCTCGCGGAGTTATACATCGGGACCTGAAGTTGGACAACATCTTGCTTGACGGAGAGGGCCATGCCAAGATCTGCGATTTTGGTCTTGTTGCAGAAGGCATTTTTGGAGCAGCAGAAACAATAGGACGCTGCGGAACAGTCGATTACATGGCCCCGGAAATGCATCGAAAGAAAGCATACGGTGTTGCCGTGGACTGGTGGTCCTTGGGTGTGATTTTATTCTGCATGCTTAACGGAAGGTTACCGTTCTATCGCGGTAGCTGCAAGGAGGCAACAATCCGTTCCATTGTAAATGAAAGCCATCACAATGTCAAAGACATCTCAAAAGAAGCTGCGGACATCTTAAAGCATCTTCTGATGAAGGATCCTGACTTTCGCCTCTGGATCACGGGGTGTATCAGGTGGCATCCATTCTTTCAGGACATTAATTGGGAGGATATAGAGAGCCGCCGTTCAACCCCCCGTACGGCCGACACCAGCATCAGATCTCAGTTTGCAGACACTTCAGGAGATTCCATCAGTCTTGTTGGGCACAAAGGACACATCCTCTTCATCTTCATCGTCCTCTTCCTCGTCATCAAGCAGCCAGAGTCTTTCTGGCTTTTCCTTTGTGACTCCAGACTGGATGGCCTGAAGGATGGACTAAGCCCTGGCCAAGTGCAGGAAACATAATATTCAAGAAGGGATTTTTTCCCCAGTTTGTGGCAAAATTGGAAAAACATACAAACTGGGGTTTTTTTTCCCTTCTTTCCAAATAACATCATAACATCATAATAAATTCGAGAAACAACTACATTTTTTGTTATTGTTTTCCTGTGTTGTATAGATAGGTGTCATTGTCCACAGATAGCTCTACATACATATGACATCGCAAGAGAGCTTCTGTTTCTATGACATCATAAGCAGACAGTATATTGTGATTTATGGAGACAGGAATGTCCCAAATAAAAGTACATTTTCAGTAATCCACTTTATGTAACCCCAAATGTAACTTAATTCATGTAATATCAGGCCCTATAATTCTTCATTTCTAAAGGTTTTTTATTTTCCCATAATTAGGAAATTATGGATTTTGAAATGACTTCCGCTACTCAATGCTGTTCAGTCTTTGATTCCTTAGCATGTCTTTGAAAACTTTCAATATAATCCATCATCTCCTTACTCGTCAGCATCTCCTATTCCCAGGGCTGAGCCGGGTATCATCAGCCCTCGAGTGACACATTTTGGGGGCCACATCCCTCCTATATGTATCCATTTAACTAGATTTTAATATTCACAAATCCATTACAGGTGTCAATTCTATTTCCCCAACGGCCATGCAAACCAGTAACTATATACTACAATGTATCACCTTATTACATCACAACCTCTCGCCGCTGCACATTATCCCAAAAGCTCGCAATCACAAAACAGAGTTCACAGGACTCATCGTTAGCATTTAGCCTTAATCTCTACCCCGATGTCGGGTATAAAACAGGAATATTAAGGGCCGGGGCTTTAGCAAGAATTTTGATTTAGTGGCCTAGAGATCTATGTACACAGAAAACATTTAAAGGAAGGATTATGTTTTTCATTTACATTTCATTGTAACTGGATTTGGAAGTGGGACTTCCAACCGTTCTACCGTTCAAAAATTTGGGGTCACTGAGCTCTTTCATGGAAAACAAGGAAATTTCTGGCTGTAACATAATTACAAAAGGCTTTTCTAACCATCAATTATCCTTTTAAACTCATACTTGGATCAGCGAACACAACGTACCATTGAACACCATGAGTGATGGGAGTGATAAAGAGCCATTGGAACACAGGAGATGATGGAGTGATAAAGCGCCACTGGAACACAGGAGTGATGGGAGTGATAAAGGGCCTCTGTACCCCTATGAAGAGATTCCATTAAAAATCAGCCATTTCCAGCTACAATCATTATTTACAACATTAACCCTGTCTGCCCTGATCCATTTCATGTTATTTTAATGTACAAAATGTCCTTTTCTTTCAAAAACTATTAAGTGACCCGAGCATTTAATCAGAAGTATATATATATGAGCAACTGAATTTTATTTTGGGAAACTCACGTTATTTTGTCTTACCTCCATTTCTTCATATAAGGCCGATGGCGGCTTCCAGAATTACCCGCTTCTGTAACGTCAAGAAGTTCTCTTTGAAGTATTCTAAAGATGGGCAGTGGAGCTTTGGGATCGCAGGGTCTAAATCCACGGCAGGAATGAGTGAATGAAGCATTTTCTGTCAGGAGAGAGAACATGAGTTACGTCAAATTACAGATATACTGAAAAAGATGAAGACAAAAGGCTCTGTGCACTCTGCTTCTCGCAGCCGTACTCCATGAGCAGCTGCCCGAGGCTCCTGCACCACTCCGGGTCCCGCCATACAGACAGACCCCGGCGTCCCACACAAACCATACCACACTGACTTTCACTGGAGGCATAGAATCAGACACACAAATCCCGTATTTGCAGGTATACAATAATAATGTATGGAAACATAGCAAGAGATATAACTACAGGCATAGATGATAGGTTGCACAACCCAAAGCCATCTCTGGCGTCTACACTGCCCAGACTCCTCCACAATGTTTTGTAGATGTAATAGGCTGACAAACACCTAGGCGCCAGGACAAAATTCTCTGTTGCCATGGCGACCTGGCGCCTGGGATTTGTCGAGCCCTGTTCTGGCATATAAGACAACTGGGCGCATTAGACGACCCCCAACTTTTCCAGTTCAAATATAGAGTTTGGGCTATACTCGCCGTATAAGACTACTCCTCTACCCAGCGTACAACAACCAGCCAATCACAGCAAGCGATGTACCTTACCAGTGATTGGCTGGTTGTTATACAGACATATACATACATACACTCCCCTTACACACATATAGATATATATATCTACACATACGCCTGTCCATACATACACATTTATACACTACCCTCACCACACACCCCTGCCTTTACACACACACATGCACACACACACATATATATATATATATTTATATATATACACACACACATGTGTATATATATATATATATATACACACACACATGTATATTATATATATATATATATATATATATATATATATATATATATATATATATATATGCACATAATATAGATGGATCAGCTTTTAACCCCCATTTTTTTGGTCTATTAACAATGATAATAATGTGTAACATGAACTCAGAGCACCAGATATTGTCTCCCGATATGCCAGAATACAGTCTTTTGTTTTGTCCTACTCATGCAATGTGACTGGAGACATTAGTTGCTGCCTTGTCCAGGGCCATGTTAACATAGGGGCTGATGGAGCTGCAGCTCCAGGCCCCTACTGGAAAATAGGCCCAGTCAGAATTACACTCACACTCACATATTTGATATATATATATACATATACACACATACACTGATTCACATATACACACACCATCACATACACATAAATACACACAAACATTTTATATATATCTCACATAAATACTGATTCACATATACTATTATATATATATATATATACTGGTGTGTGCGTATATATATATATATATATTACTAGGAAGCCAGATTTCATAATATAAATGCAATCATTACAGACTATTGCTAGACATTACACACACAGTCACACAAACTTCCTTGGGCCCCGCTCCACGCTCCCTAACCTGCAAGCCATACAGGCATATAGGGGGCATAAAAATATTATACAGTTTGTTCAAAAAATAAATTAGTTTACTGACCTTCTACTTCTATCACTTTGGGGCTCTTTCCTCTTGACCTCCGTCCTCTGGTAGTTGCAGGCCGCCGTTTTCTATGGTAACAGGATGTCACTGACCCGAGATCCGGTGCTCCAGCAGTGCGAGGGGGCGGAGCTTTCACCCCTCATGCTGCTCCCATCACTAGGCGGCCATTGCACACGGCCGCTGGGTGCTGATGCCGCCGGCCGGCGCTACTTTAATACTTTTTTAATTTAATATGGCAAGCCGGTCCAGCTTGCTATATAGAATTAAAAAAAAGAATCAAGTAGCTTTGGGCAGCCTGGGGAGGGCAATTGTCCCCATGCCCAGCCCGCCTGCAGCTTACTACTGTGGCTCCCATGCACTCTGTGAGAAGACTCTTTCCCCCCTCAGATTCCTGGCGTCACAGCAGTGACGTTACGGCACTTCCCTGATGATCGGCTGCCTGTCGCCCAGAACTGCATGTCCCGGGCATTGTGCAATACAAATTGTGCATGCCTGCGCTAAACCCTGATTATAGGCCGCACCCCCACTTTAAAGAGTTAAGGTGGGGGAAAAAAGGGCAGCCTGTAATCAGCCGATACAGAATTAACACACACATATGCTAACACACACATATACAGTATACTCATGCTACACATACTCATATTAACACAGCTACACTTACACACTCCCTAACTCCCTTACCCCTTTAGCTTCCCATAGCCTTTTTTTTATACCTTTTCACACACAAAGTTGTGCTTTATCATTAAGCAGCCTGGTGTTATGTCTACCTTGTCCGCCGACGGCCCCCGTTGTCCTGGCGCTAGTGGGCGGTCCCCTCGCAGTGCCGCCCGCGCGTCCTCTCCGTGTACTGACGTGCGAGTGGCCCACCACACAGAGACAGCTCTGTTCGAGGCACCGTGGCGTGTCAGTGGCGATCGGGCAGTAGTGACCCTGCCGCCGCCGCGACACGCTTGCAGTACTCGAACGTTACCTCTTCTGCCTGTGTGGTGCCTCCACGTCACTAGCGGAGGTAACACAGGCAGAGCTTCCTACGAAAATGTCATTACATTTGCAAATCACACAAATCCGAATCCACATGTCTAATGTCCGCTCGCCATCAG
>VKOC01034698.1:0-11251 GCA_009364415.1 Spea multiplicata | reverse complement strand
ATAGAATTATCCATCAAAGGGTTATGGATGTCTTCTGTTCGTATATCCAGAAACCTTATTCCTCTTCGTCTTCATCGTCTTCGTCTTTGCTGGGAGCACATCTTTGGAAGCAATGCACCGTCGTAGCCAAGAAAAAACTCGAAAAAATAGCAGCGATAGAAACGGCGACTCCGGAAAACATGATAATTAAAAAGTCCGTCAATGACAAGGTGAATTTGCATTCCCCGAAACTGACGTCTGACAGTTCATGCAAGAAGATTTTTCGGTCATCTAAGGTGCAGTGAATTTCTTCTACACCTGGAGGAAAGGAGAAAAAAAAAAAGGAGACAAAATCAGGACAGACAACGTCAGTGCGCGTGTTTCTTGGGGATGATTGATTGCCAGAAATAAACACCAAAGGGTCTATTTAAAATTGTGTATTTTAAGGGGCCGATCCAGCCATTAAATGCACTTTAATCCATATGATAGCTGTGTTACAGTGTTTCTTTTGGCCAGGAAAAGAATTCATATGAAAGTAGTTACAAAGTCATTTTATTTGCATTCTTCATTGATGAGGCTGTATGAGAACTTGAGCTGCCCGTTAAAGAACCTGATCTATTGTAGCACTAGAGTCATTTACTTAACCCCTTAATGACAAAGCCCGTACATGTACGGGCTCAAAATGCATTGTTTTCAATGGGTTTAGGGACCGCCCATTGTTCTTAAGGGGTTAAATGCACTTGGAAATCCAATGGTTTGCCCCATGCTGGGCTGGATTCTTCATAAGATAGAGGCATTGTGCCACTGGCGAGTCTCTCATGCTTGCTACACCTGGAATCTAATGCCAGGCATTAGAAACAGTCTAGAACAAGAATATTGTGGTTCTCCTAATTAGGGCTATCAGCTAAAAAATCCAATGATTTGCCCGAAATTGGGCTGGATTTTTCATAAGATAGAGGCACTGTGCCCCTGGTGAGTCTTTCTTGCGTGGTTCACCTGGAATCTAATCCCAGCCACAAAAAAAACAGTCTAGAACACGAATATTTTGGTTCTCCTAATTAGGGCTGTCAGCTCCTGAAGTCGTGGCACGTGAAATACCCTCCGGGGGCAATCACCCACCCGGCTAATAACGTTTTCTGGAGCCGGAGGTCGATCAGCTGAATGAATAGGGAGAGTGTGGATCCATTTCATTTATCACTACAACCAATTTTAAAATTGATCCCAAAAATGGATAATGGCTGATAAATTCCAAAATGTTAATGTTGAGTAATGTTCGTTATTTTAGAGTGATGGAAAATGAAAACCCCGGCTTTGTTGTCCAGTAATTTGTTCTTGATATTGGTCCATTTGTAACAGCGACCAATATTTTCAATGCAGTCATTAACATGATGGATCTATTGGCTTCTACAGTCCGGGAACGCTTTAAATGCTTAACAAAACAAATGGAGTGAATCCCATACTAAATGTCCTGTTTTAGGATTTAAAGGTGCAGTTCCACATATTCTGCTGAATGTAATACTTTGTAACAGATCATTAGAGATATCATTCTTAGGACTGTTGAAAGTCCAAAACCCTTCCTAGAAAGAATTAGTTAATTATGTGAAATGTTGTCTCAATTCATCATTTTAACCAGAAACATTTGGGATTCGCAGATAAGCTGTCTCCATAGAAACTGAAAACTTTTCCCCTAACCGTTTATAGAAAGGAATAAAAATGGCCGATCTACCAAGATGCATACTAGGGAGTGCAAGTAATGTTTTGTTTAAGTGGAACAGCATCTTTAAATCTTTATGCCTTTTTTTTCCTCCCCTCATGTCCTCCTTTTCTGGAAGCTTTTATTATATATATATTATATTATAATAATATTTTACGGTATGGCCTCTGTAAAACCCTTACCCAACGTTAAGGTGTCCTTTCAACGTAAGAAAAAAAAAACCACGATAGATTTCCAGAAATACAATTTCTCTCCAATCTGGAGATCCGCAAATCCTCAAAGTGCTTTTCGAGGCAGCGAATTCATTTTCTCAGCCAGTGACACTGAGAAAATTAAACAATTTTTGTACTTATCACCCAGCTGACAGCAGGTGGTAATTAATTTTTGTCATGATGGGCTGGAAATTGCAAATTATCTTTCTTACTCAAGCTTGCAACCAGTTGTAATTATGTAGTTCTAATTTAATTAAGGGTCAGTCGATGGGGTCATGGGAATCCTCCTCGATCATTTCAAGCCAACAGGGGGAAAGAAGGACGTGAATTACTTTGATATCGGCTACTCCTTAACCAAAGGTTTAATGCTGATCCTTTCATTAGAGCTTAAACACTCAACCAAAAACCAAAATCAAATGAAAATAATAATAATAATAATAATAATAACTATTTATAAAGCTCTAAAACATTCCACAACTAACTATAACACCATAGACATACATACTCCTAAACAAAACACGTCCTGCATCTTGGCGCCTAGCCTGGCCAGGCATTACTTATTCTACAGTGAGTTTTATTAGATTTATTTTTATTGTTTGTTAATTATTATTTTTTTTATTATTATTATTGTATGTCTTTTTTTCTTATTGTTATTTTGATTTTGATATGTATTTTAGTATTTTTCTTCTTTTAGTTATACATACATGCTGTACATACCTTACCTCCCTCCTCTAATCCTATGCTCACCCCTGATGCTATAACACCATATATTGACACACACTTATAGTAAAACCATACACACATACTGACATCAAATACTAACACACACACACTCATGCTAACACCATACAATAAAATACACACACTCTAACACCATATGCTGACACACACTTCTGCTAACACCATATGCACACATGCTTATACCACACACAAACACACACACACATACAGTAACACATAGTCACTTTAACATCATACACTCATGCGCACTAACACCATACACTGACATGCATACACTCTGCTACTATACAGTAACGCTCACTTACTCTGACATCATACACTAACACACGCTTACAACAAAACCATGCATTTGCACAGACTTACCCCGGAACAAAGGCCATATGTGACTTATCGTCATGAAAACGGTTATCATTTATAGTAAAATATTTAATCCAAACAAGGTGGGAATTATACAGCAGATGGCATGGGCTAAAAATATGTCACACGCAGCCTCGTCTCTACATGATGGAATTCATGTTTCTGGGCAATTATTTAGGTGCCAGCCTGGGGTAGTCCTACCGTAGTTATTAGCTTAGAAGAAGTGAAAATATAGCCAAGCCAAGGTGACGTATCGCAACCTATACAACATTTATTCCTGATTAAAATTCTGTTAAGGCCTAAAACGGTTATATTTCCAACAAGTAAACTGCCGATGCGGTATCGGCCCCGTAACCGAGTATTCTATACCACCTGGAACCTGGAATTGCTCTATTTTAATGTATAAGAGAAACGTGAGAAATGTGTCTTTCACCGGACTTGGCCGGCATCGCGTTTGTGGATGGTCTCTGATGAAATCGGAGCTCCAGAACTCACGGAGAGGTCAACCGTGTCGTTTTTCACCTGCTCTGTTCGCTTATGTCGTGGAAAGAATCACATTCACATTTCCCGCATGTACTGTGATTCCCGCCGTAGGAAATACAATGTCTCGAGAGAAACCGGATCTGGTTACACGGATACCAGCTTAGACAACCTTGTCCTCTTATAACAGAGGTGGACAGCGTTCCTCTGTATTTATATCACACCCCTCGTCATGCCCCCTCCATTAAACGTTAAGTCATGGCTTCTAAGGACCAAATGTACTTTCCGGGAGCCCCTAAGCAAAAGAGAACATCACCCTACTGTCTCTGGGTGCCCAGAAAAATATCAACGGATGAAGGAGAAGAACGAGAAGAGGGAGAAAAGAAGTAACAACCCTAACCCTAAATTAGCTGGTATATTTTAAAAGCCCCCCCCAAACAAAAAGTATTTTTAGTCTTTAGCGTTTCCAATTCCATGCTCTTTTATCTTTTTTTAAAAAAAATGTACAACTAAACAAAACAGTTGCTTACAACTTAAAACGAGACGAGAGACGGAGGAAAGTGAGAAACAGATTTCCCATAAATCATTTATAACGTGTTATTAATTCACCTTTAGAGTCTTTTTTGATGCTGTTGTTGGTTACTGGATGGTTCTTTCTATCACGTTTAATAAAACAAATATAAAATCACGCTCAAGCTTGTAAGGTACTCCTCAACATATACAACGTATGCATTTAAGGGACGGCAGGTGATAGAGCTTGTTGTGGAGAGACTGAACGATACTCAATGGTGTGACGATGAACCTCTTCCAAGTCATGGTCGGCGACTAAAAAATATTAAAATCTTCATCTTTGGCACCAAGGCCAGACTGGAGATGACTATCTGGCCCGGTACTTTAAGGCCAGCGGCCACCAGATGGATGCATACGGCCAAACGTGACCGCACCGCAGGACCGGATCTGCCTCTGGAATGGCAGTATGGGTAAAGTCCCAAAGTCACATAATAATAAATCTACATGAAGTCATTCACGTAGATTTATAAAAAACATTATAAAAAAGGGCAATCCTCCATAATATTTAGATTTCTGCTACTTGTCATAAGATGAATTACAATAGGTCTAAAATGTAATTAATCCGATTTCCGGGTTCTCCACTTAAAAATGAGTAATTTCCGACGTCGTCTTTAAAAGGTAATAGAAATGCCTTGATAGGAATGCTCCGCCGCTACGGAAGCAGACATCAAAAGGTTTAATTTCAGCAGACCTCCTGCCACCAGCACTTGTAGGATAGCGGTTTAGCTATTAGGCTACACGGTATCTCGGTATCAGTATAACTGACGTCGTGGTCACTGCCAAGTCCTGAAATGAAGCCGCCTTCTTAGGTGAGGTACATGGCAGGACTTTTACTAAAGTTTATTGGTGGCACGAGGCTCCCATGGAATGCGTCCAGATCCTGTTTAATGAGCGAGAATCAAGCTTATTGAAGTCTAGGCGGGCCATATGGCGCGTCGGGAAAATGCCTGGTGGGCCACCGGCTCACTCGAACATAACAACGTAGCCACGCATATCCAGCTGTCGGTCGCGCTTGTGTCGTCAAGCGCCCGCTGGCCTTAAAGTGCCAGCCCTGGAATGATCCCATGTCCAGAATCTGTTTAATGAGGAGGTATGTTCTCATACGCAGAGATGTACTTATGGTAGGTGTTGTTCTCAGCCTGACCGAGTCAGAACCTCCAACACAACCCAAAATCTTTAAACCCATTGCTTGCATTATCTTTTCTCAGAGGGGTTCCTTCTGAGATACAACAGAGCCTCTAGTGGCTGAACCGTGTAGTGCACCCGGATATGATATCATAGCTGCCAACTCTCCACAATGCAGCGGAACAGGGGGAAAAAAACGCAGAGGTCTGTGCTAGAGCGTCACATCTCTCTGTGATTTGCTAATGGTGCAAATGTTAAAAACAAATTTAAAAAAACAACATTTTTTAGAGAAAAATGGAAAGAGAGATTCATCAATTGTAAACTCTCTAGGGGTGTAATGTGATCACTATATGCCTAGTGCTTCTTTGGCCATTCACGTTTCTCGCTAGAATAGAGGTGTTATAAAATATTAGGGTAAAGGTAATATTAGGGCATAGACATTAGGGTAAAGGTTTCTAAGAGCAACCTTTACCCTAATGTCTAAAGGAGGGTGTCTATGCGGCCCCTAAACATCAAAGTCATCAAAGATGGACCCCCATTACCCAGAGACATAAATCAGGTGGGGGCAATTAATACTCCCATTGGAGATCTCTTGGGGTTCACCTCATGTGTAAAGGTGAGTCAAGACCTGGACCTCCTTGCTCACTTGTCCCTAGGGGGACACGAATTGCACCCCACTGATGGGGTCTATGAAGGTCCAGACAGATGCCTCTAAGGGTTAAACTGCATTGTTGGCACAATGTAACAATCTAATTGGACACGTGATACGTTCGACTTCACGTTAATAAACCGCTGTCTCTGGATAATCGGCAGACCTTTCTCAAAACGCTCATAAATTTCACATTACATATAATTTCATTTAAAGCTCGATAAGAAAAATGGATATATATCAGTTTTAGCCCAAGAGGAAAACGAGTCTCCGGTCGAAGTTTATGTAATTTTACATCTTTTTTCTATGTCGGTTCAATAAAAAGTATCAACTTCAGCTCAAGGTTCCATTTAGCGCTCGACATTCTATTCTTGGTATCCGCTTCATCTGTCTTTGTGGCTTCTCGTCATTTCAAGATTGTTCCTCTGTGTGACGACCTGTGACCAATTTTCTGACTCCAGAGCAGATTACTTAAAGGAACGGCTCGCATTTCACCGTCTGTTTGGAGATCTGAATTTATTAGTTACAGGAGGCGTCAAAATGCTCTTTTATGTAACAATGTATCGTTATCTAAGACTATCGGTGTGTGCTTAGAGATCCATGTTTTTAGAGATGCAAATTTAACAACACTCATGTCTGCCCTTGCTCCACCCCTTTTTCACATTCTCTGACCTATTAAGGCCTTGACAGAAACAGAGTTTGCTGACATATCAGCCTCATTCGGCCCGTCTAGTCAGCTTGTTGGTCGGTGGTCTCGTCTTACGGAGCCATGTGCCTATCCCATGCATGTTTAAATTCACTCACTATATTAACCTCTTCTGGGAGGCTATTCCACTTATCTACCACCCTCTCAGTAAAGTAAAACTTCCTTCCATTCCATCTAAGCCTCTGACCCTCTCGTGTTAGATTCCAGTCTCTCATTTCTCCTCCTTTGGAATAAACTCCCCTCCTGTACTTTGTTAAATCCCTTTATGTATTAAAATGTTAGAGTAACTATTGTTATTATAGTTAATTATATTTAATTGTAATATAATTAAATATATTAATATATTTAACGTGCAAACTGTTGGTAATTGTACAGTATGTGGGAGGCATAACCTCACATGAGATCAGCTACATCGCTATACACCCCACATACTGCAGGGGGCAGCACTTTACATGTGAAATGCTTAAGTGTCCTGGAAAAAAATGGCCAATGTGTTCACCCAGGGGCTACCTAATACACGTCACTAGCAGTCTGATGCCACAGTGCACTGTCCACCTCTTCTTAATCACATTTATTGTCTGCTGAATCAGACATCATACATGGGACGTTTCCAGCACCCCCAAAAATCTGGACGCTGGGTGGTACAAGGAACTTAAGCCTGACTCCTGAGACTGTCCTGGGAAATACAGGAGTGTTGGCTAGTATGCGAGTGGTTATTCTTGCGTAATAGATGAGTATGAGTTGTATGCAGCCCTTGAGTTCAACACCTGTCAACATGTAACTACCCAGCTGCTCTGAGACCTCATAAGGCTCAGTTACCCCGAGGCGCACTCACGGGGTGCTGGGCGTCATGGGAGTTGCAGCTGGATAGTTACTTGGTGGCCGGCCTTACAATTTAACTTCCAATAATAATCATTGTAGTATGCGATTTGCATTTGGTGCGTATGGTGATGTCACAAAAAGGGGCAACGTAAACAAATGAACCCCTTTTTATCTTGATGGTATCCATCTGCTTGCATGACTCCCGGTGTGATGTAATAAAAGAATTGCCCTATGTGCCCAATAAAATAAGGAAACAAAGCCATTTCTTATGGTGTGCCCTGAAATGGACTTACAAATGGGTTTGGATGCGTTAGGGTTATTTTTTATTATTATTTTTGATTAAAATTCCATTTTTTTTAATTGTTAGTACGTTTAAATGGAACGCAGAATTCAGGCAGGTAGGAACGGCTGATTTATTTTCCTTCAGTCCTTGAATCTCCTCTTTTGAGACACCGCTGATTAAAACAGATGGTCGCACCTGCTCGGAAAATAAGATTTATTTTTTTTTAGGATAATCAGCCTCCTGCTCTACTGACCTTGTGTGCGACACAATTTTTTTTTTTTGTCAAATAGCCTCCAATTTACCCAGTAGATCCCCTGTGGGTGATGGGCACTGTACCCAAGCCTAACCCTTGTATATTATAGGGTTAAAATCAAGCTCAGATTCATTAGCCATACAAAGGGGCTTCATTTGATTCATATACTAAACAAAATATCTATTTTTTCATTACAAAATATCCAAATTGCAAAAATCATCCTCTCTGTTAACCGACTCTTAAAAGAAAACGTAACATTCCGTCCGAAAGAATTTCAAAAATATCGATTTTTGCTCACCCCGAGACGTGTTTCGATTTAATTAATATTATTATGATTATTTTTTCTTTATTGCATCACGGTGGATTACTTTCATTCCGCATTATGTATTCATTTGTGGCATTTTAACCCCTTAAGGACAATGGGCGGCCCCTAAACCCATTGAAAACAATGCATTTTGAGCCCGTACATGTACGGGCTTAGTCATTAAGGGGTTAAACACCGATTATTATTATTTATTGATTTACATAGCACCATCATATTCCGCAGCGCTGTACAATGAGCAAACAGGACATTACAGGCAGAGCGTAACGTGACAACCCGGACCTACAGAGACAAAGGGGCCGTATGAGCTTACATATCATTAAACCCCTGCGAATAAACACTCCTATCACTCTCAGGCATTCCTACGAAGCCACAGTTCTTAATAGATCTTTGCTGGTTTATGCATCAACGAGCAGAACTCTGATGCTGCCATCATCGCTCCAACCCTGAGGATGTACGTGGACTGACAGGTTGCCTGGGAATGATAGGAGTTCCTATGCAAAATTCAATGATTAAAGAGTTTTTTTTTATGGGAAACGTACCTTTTGGAAGCTTATTTGAATTTTCATCAATCCAAAAAAAGAGATTGGCAAAGCCACAGTCACATGCCCACGGGTTCCCCTCCAAGCGTACCGTTCGAAGGGATGGAAGAGATTGCAGGGCTGTCACGCTTAAACTTTGCAAGTTATTGTCATTCAATTCCAATACCTGGAGGGACCCGAGGCTTTCGAAGGCAGCTTCATGCACGTCAGAAAGGTTATTATTCCCCAAATTTAACCTGATCAACCTCTCGGCCGATTTAAAGATCCCAGCGTCGAGCTGCGTCAAGTTGTTGTAGCTCAAATCTAGAAAAACCAGCCTGGAAGAAGTGCTGAAGGTGCCTTCCTCCAACGCGGTCAACGAGTTATTCCTGAGGTCCAGATAGACGAGATCCCCGTAGTACAAGAAGAGATCGGCCGGAATGCTTTGAATGTGATTGTTGGCCGCGAGGAGTTTCCGTACGTCCAGCGGAAAGGTGTCGGGAAGACTCGGGAGCCCTTGGTCCCTGCAGTCTATGGTGTGGTGGTCTATGCAGACGCAAGCCGACGGGCACAGAAAACACAAAGGCATCATGAGAAAACAGCACAGGCAAAATAACGGCGAGGTCCACCAAAGGAAACATGGCAACATTGTAAAGGTGCGAAAGCATGAGAGCAGAGCTAAGAGGCAGACATCGTGCAGGGGTGGCGAGCAGAAATGCCGGATACATGTGTGTGTGTGTGAGTGCGTGTTAGTATCCAGGAGATCACATATCATCATAGATCAGATAGCAGCAGACTTGGGGGGGGAGGGGTACACATGGTCTGATAAAGGGAATATTTCTTCACTATAGCGAAGGGCTGAGAAATGCAATCTCAAGCTCCGTTCCCTGTGCCGACCCCATGCTGTTCGAGCCTCTGCAGGAATTTCAACTTCCCCCCCCCCCAGAAGATGTTTTTCTTTTTTTTTTCTGATCACATGATTTCTAAAGCATCGGCGCCTTCGTGCCTTGCTGGCAAATTGGCACATTGACCTATGCCAGTCGGCGGGCTCCTTATAACGCAGTGACTACATTATTCAGTAATCAGGTCGACGGATGTCTCATTCATTCATCTCATTCATCACCCTAAAAGATAAAAAACAAATAGCACTAGAATTACATATATATTTATATATTTATATATAATCTCTATTTAATATTTGTGTTGTTTTTTTTTTGTTTTAGGGTGATTTTTTTTCTTCTTCTTTTTTTTTTAACATGTAAATTTATATAAAGAACTGATATTTATAAGATTCCCCCAGTCATTAGGATTATCTGGTAGCGCTATACTGAAAGGTGAAGGTGCTGTTCCACTGAGACAAAAAAAAACATTTACTGTGTTAAGCAAATAAACCTTGGCAGATCTGTCATTTTATTCTTTCTTCTGAAGGTTTGATTAAAAAAAACAAAACTTTTTTTCAGTTTATGGCAACAACCTATCGCTGCTTGTTTTTGAGTCACATGACAATTTAGCGTTCCCAGTACAATTTAAAATAAAGAAAATTATTATATCCGGGAAGCGTCCGGGCATTCAGTGCTAGGAGTTATGCTTTCTAATAGTGAATTTAAAGGGACGCTCCACCCGCCATATGCGTTACCTTTAAATTAATGTTTCTTGTCACCCCTACATGCTTTTTTGGCCAAAGGCATCTCTTGTATAGTAATGCACAAACTCCAGCCAGCTCCAGCACTGGCTTGTTCAATAACCCTGGGGTGTCTAATGAGACCCCCTGCATGCATGCGCAGAAAGCGCTCCCATTGAATTAAATACACCCGAGTGAATTTTTTTTTTTTAATATGGATTCTTTAAGAATTTAAGAACCTCACAGGCGTCCTGAATATTACCGACATAAATTAGCCCCACTCGTGGTACTCTAGGGTAATACAAAGGCTCTCGTTTGTCTATCATCTGTCTTTTCAAATTGTATTATTTATCCCTTTGATCCTCTGGCTTCTAGAGGATCCAAAAATGCATTGTTTAGCATAACTGAAGGTTAATGATTTAGTGATTCCACATCTTGTAATCTTTTTTCAATAGAAAAATCATCAAAATGTGGGCTTTAATTAATGCAGGAAAAAAATTCTATAAAAAAATTGTGGTCAGAAGAAAAAAAATGGGGTTTATAATATCCATGGAACCAAATATTGTTTTAGTTTTTGCTTTGTAGATAATAATAGTGTTTTGATGTAATTTATTAAAATCTGGATGCAAATCATGAACAATCAAGTAAATTCTGATGTGAAAAAATGTACATTTTTAACATAGGCAGAAAAATAAGTTACATTTTTCTCATGGTCCAAGACGCTCGACAAATCTTGAACAAGAAGTTGCTCGGTGCTGGGTAGCCTTTTCAGCAGCAGTAAAGCGAGACGGTGAGCCTCGATGATCGCGCCGCGGTGTTAAAAAGCTCATTAGCATAAAGGGTCATGTCGGCTCCCCCCACGGCAACAAACGAATAAAGACAAATACACCCAATAA
>VKOC01034691.1:0-13012 GCA_009364415.1 Spea multiplicata | reverse complement strand
TTTCTCGCGGTGAAATATTCACAAAATTCTGAAATCTAGGATTTTAAATTCTTTTTGAAAATAATAAAGAGTTTGTGCGATGATCGTTTTAAGGGGAGTTTGGCGCGATTTGTTTTCTCGCGTCTTTAACTTTTTGAGAAGTTTGGGAAGTTTGGAACGGGGGTCCCAAACCTATGGCCAGGCCTCGCGGGGGGGGGGGGCGCAACATTAATTTAGTAAATAATAGTAAAAAGAAACTAAGAGGGAAACCCTTTATGTACCGGACGGCTGTAGTGATGATTTTTAGGAAAAAAAACTACCATTTATTTTCATTTTTCTTTTTAAAGTTAGTTTTATTTTTTTGACCAAAATAACATTTTTTGTTAAGGCGGCAAAGGATGTGAAACAAATGTAAGAGAAAAAAGATATTAAAGAGATAAAATGTTATTATCCGGGGCAGATTCTGAGTAGGAATGTTGTTCTTGAAGGGTTAATTTTGTGCGTATCCCGGGTAACCAGTTAGTGACATGAAGCAGTTTATATACCAGGCTTGGTGGGGGGGGGGGTATGGCAGCCCCCCGCACTGGTTTATACTGGTCTCCGTGCCCACTGGTTCCTGTACCACATACTGGAGCAGTCTGTGGCCTGGTGGCAGAGGGCCAGTATACCGGTTTGTACCAGTCTGTTAATGGTCCCGGTACTCCCGGTGCAGTAGTTTGCTGTGTGGGGCGCTGGTCCGGTGCCCCGGACTCCGGTTCCGCTCTGGTTCCGTTCTGCTCTCCCACTGGAGCCTCCACCGCAGCCTCGCACAAGGTATAAGCCGTCCTGGGTAGAGGGCGTGGTCAACTCCTTCCTATCGCGGGCAGTGGGAGTGGACGCCTGGGTCCTGCCCCCGCCCTTCGTGCGGCAGGTTGGCTGTGCTCACCGCGGCCCCGCCTCCCGTGCCCTGCGCTCGGCCAATGAGCTCGCGGCTGTCAGGCAGTCGGAGTGTCCGCACTGAGCGGGGCTCTATCCCAGGGGCTGCCGCGCCGGGTCCGGATCTCGCCATGGGAGCTGCCGGTCTGAGAGGGCATCTGAGCCGCCTGCTGCTGCTGTTACTGCTGCTCCGCCTGACCGCCGCCTCCGGACTCACAGGTAAGAACTCATCCCTCCTCTGCCCGCACGGCGCGCCCTGCACCCACTAACCGGCTGGAAAACTTCATCCCGGGCAGGGGCTGGCACCGAACGCGCTCTGCTGTGGATGAGGTCCCTATAGCTCCCTATAGAAGAGGAGGATGGGAGGTTTATCCTCATTGAAGCCGCTGTGCAGAGCTGATAGCACCGTATTACACAGCAGCTGGACCCCTATAGATGCCCTTATATGAAAACTCCATGGGTTCCCTATAGGTTCCCCTATACTGAGAGGATGACATCATAGGCTGCATCCCTTTAGATAGCACTGTATAGATATTTCACAGCAGCTAGACCCCTATAGATGCCCCTATAAAGAGAAGCCGCATACCGAGCACCTTATAGTTTTATAGCTATATGGAGCCCTGTTGCTTGCGTTGCACTGTATAGAGAGCTCTGTGCGACTTTCTATAGCATGCTTTATAAATCCTTACATCTGGCTGTAAAGATTCTATACGGTGATGCTCCATCCTGCGGCATGTATGTATTAATATATATGTAATGTCTATATGTGTGTATATATTCATCTTTACATCATAAGCAAAACCATATGATGTAACGTGTGGCTGAATGGAATCCACAGCCGTTCCGTGTCACCCTGCTACGCCTGTGTATGTATATATATATATGTAATGTCTATATGTATATGTAATGTGTGTGTATATATGTGTGTTATTGTGTGTGTGTATATATATATAATATATATATGTAATGTGTGTGTATATATCTATATGTATGTGCAGTGTGTGTATATATATGTGTTATTGTGTGTGTGTATGTATATATTATATATATATGTAATGTATGTATATATATATTTATGTATGCGTAGTGTGTGCATATATATATATATGTGTCATTGTGTGTGTGTATGTATATATTATATAATATATATATGTAATGTGTGTCTCCATATATATATAAATATACATCTCCGAGCTGTGAGTGAAGTTTTCTGGAAGGCTGTTACCCCCAGCCCCCCAGTTTATGTGACCCCTATAGAATATATAAGGGCATCTAGGATATAAATCCGCCTGGCGGCAGCCTGGGTGTCACAAGTCGGGTGTGAGATGTAAATACGGCGCGTGTTCTGTATGGTCCTGTGTATTCCATACATCTAGCGTGTGCCGGTATAGGATAATGCGTGTATATGGCGTGTGGTGATGTGTCCGGTACCGGCTGCGTTATTACCGGCTGCTTCCATTAACCTTCTGCCCTCCTTGCTGCCCTCCTTGCTGTCAGTTGCCCCCGGTGACTCGGTTCTTCTGGGCTCGGAGGTCCGGTGCCGCGTTCTCTGCCCCCCCTCAGATTTAAGACCATGTCAGCCAAACGCAGCGTGACTCAGCACCCCGCCGGGGGCTTCCTGCCTGTTCCGGGGGCAAATTTTATGTGGATGAGACGTTTCCATAAATCAGCCCCGTAGACCTGACACGGAACCCAGAACCCACCGGCAGATTGGCCCCCGGCGGCCCCCGTCTAGTCTGTCCGTTTCTCCTGCTGTAAAGACTCAAACCTTAATCAGTCGTTGGTCTCGTCTTAGATTCAGGAGCCGGATGTCTATCCCACGCGTGTTTAACACCCTCACTGTATTACCCTCTACCACCTCTGCTGGGAGGCTGTTCCCCTTATCTACTTAAACTTGTTTCAGAGTCAGTCTTGTTCATGGAACAAACCTTTTGGTTACTTTTTTTGCGCCCCCCCCCCTGCTCCAGAAGCTTTTAGGGAGCCGCAGGTGGGGGGGTCGGCGTCAAATTGAGTATAAAAAGCATCAAAATTGGATTTGCAGCCGGCAACGAACGGCATAAAAGCATCAGTCAGACGCGGCAGGGTAGTCCTTTTTCTTTCTTCTGCCTGAGGCTGCGCCGGCTTCCTGCCGGACTACTCCTGATCCTGTAAACCCTTCCCTGTGCTTGTAACGTCCCCGGCGCGCCCTCTGACCGAGCCGCTCGTTGAATATGAACGACGAATGCCTGAGCTGATGGGAGTTGTAGTCCGACATCGAAGCGCGTTATCCGTAGAGCAGTAAAAGCTTCCAGAACGGAGGAAATTTGTGTTTCTTGTTTCAGTCGCTTCCAATTTTCTATTGAACCTCAATATCGCTTTACTGAGAGGGCGGTAGTAAAGCGGAGCAGACTCCCAGCAGAAATGGTAGAGGCTATTTAAACATGAGCCGAATGGGGCTCAGCAGCCGGCCGGTTCTGGGTTTCTATAACTTGTTTTTTTTGTTTGTTTTTGCAAAATGTTCTCCAAATTGTTTTAATTTTTTTTTACGTAAGAAATAATGGAATTTGCTTTTAAGGAGGATGGGGCCCGGTTAACTAAACGGCGCTTTGTGTTCTATTCACCAGACAGCGATGAATGCGCCGAGGGAACCGACGACTGCCACATTGACGCCATCTGTCAGAACACCCCCAGATCGTATAAATGCATCTGCAAGCCCGGCTATAAGGGAGAAGGGAAGCAGTGTGGAGGTAAGGGGGAGCCTGCCGTGCCCTGTTTGCTCTGCTAAATCTTTGTAAATAGCTGAATTCCTGGAGCGATTCGCCCGGCCCTCCAGCTGCTCGCCCTGCAGCCCCTGCTGTTTGTTGGCCGGGGAGCCCCTGCTGTTCCTGCTAATTGCTCTGTGCGGAGAGATACTCGGCACTCACTTTCCTGCGGGGTTTAGAACGCGTGAATGAAGTGCTATGGGGGGGATCCGGGGGGGGGGGCGTGACGTATCACTCGTTGTCTGTATAATGGATTACTTTATTTAAAGGACGGTAGCCCCCCCTGTGTACACAGTAATGCATATGATAGCGGCGTGTCACCTTTAAATTAACTCTTTAATGCATTCAAGACATAGAAATTCCATAGAATCCTCTGTATCCGTTGCCCCCCCCCCTGTTATGTGATCGACCGCATTAACGTGGGCAACTCCAGGGGGTCTCATGAAACCCCCCCAACGGGCATGCGCAGAAGCCGATGCACTCCGCGCCTTTCATGCTTTGCAAATGCAGCGTCCTGATTGGCCGGAGGATCTCCCAATGAGAAAAGATTCCTTGGGATCCAGAGTCGGGGTTGGGTATCTACTGCTGGCTCTAAAACCCCAATCACGTGGGTCGGCTAAGAGTTATGAGAGCCCCAGAACCAGACCCCCGCGGGGGGGGGGATTTCACAGGAGGGTCAGAGCGAGGGGGCATCGATCCCCCCTGCGGAGATCGGATCCCAGGGAGCGTCAGAGTACAAGGAGACGCCTCGCTCCGTCTTTTAAATATATCCGATATTTAATGTTTTGCCCCAAACTGCTTGTCCTTTTAGATACCGTATTTTTTTTTGGTTTCCAGAGGAATTTAATTAATATCTGGCCTTTTCCTTCCTTTCCCCGTTAGCACCTGGCTCAGGTTTGCATGAAGCGAGATGGAAAGACAAATAATTGTACATTTTAAAACATTTTTTAACTTTTTTTTTTTTAAGGATCTGTTTTTTTTTATACAATTTTTGTTTTTTTAACTAATATATATATCATTTTTTTAAACTTTTATTTTTATTTTAAGGATCTGATTTCTCCAAGAGGGGAAGACAAATCATTCTTTACAATCTTTTTTTAATTTTTTATTAAATTTTTTTTACATTTTTTTTGTGTTACGATGTCCTCCGCGCATGCTCCGGGGCCGTACCCTGCGGGTTAAGTGAATTGAACCCTCGGGCTTCCTAACGAGGTGATCTATTCCACATGGGAGAGCTCTGAGAACGAAAGCGTTCCATTCCTCATGGGAAGCCCGGCGGGCCGGGACCGCGCACGCGTTACCATTCACGCTCTATTGTTTAGGACACGCAAATAAATAAATATTCTAAAAAATAATAAAATAAAATCTGAGTATAAGTATTTTTTATTTATTACAATATAAGAAAACCTGGGTTATTCTGGGAATTGTGACGCTCGTGTTCTGGGCTCAGACAGAAGTTTTTAAGGCTGGGTTTTTTATTTTAACTCTTAATTAACAGCCTGTCAGGGACTCTCATACAGCCGTCTGCTGCCCCCCTGGACCCTTTTATTCTGGGTTTTTTTTTTTTTTTTATGTAAGGGCTTTAAGATGTGGAATTCACATTTTATCCCTTTTTTCTTTTGGTTTTACCTGCCGGGAAGCTGTGTTTTTTTTTCCCAGCATGCAGCTGGCCTAACAATTTTCATTAACCAGATTTTTTAAAAAAAATTTAACAAATAGAACAGGAAACAGGAAGTAGTGATTTTTAGGCGATGCCCAAAGCCTTACGGGGGGCCGATGCGAGATGCAGGTGACCTTGGTGATGGTCGTTCCAGCTCACTTTTTTAATGTTAAATATTAACAGAAAGGTGCTTGGTGCTGTGTATATAATATATATATATAATGGGAGGGGGCATATAGTGACATCACCGGCTGTTTAACCAATGGGAAGTCATACACCTGCGGCGGTTTTAGGAACGAGTGGAAAGTTTTTCGGGGGCCGTGATCGCTGCTCGTAAGCTGGAATTTATGGGGTGGGCTTTAAAATATATTTGGGAATACAATGTAGCGTTGGCTGCAGAACTGACGCTTCAAAGGCGGATTTTGTAACGAGCCGGTGAGGAATTTGTGTTACGCGGCCGGTTTAGGATTCACGGTTGTACGGCCGTGGGTTTTCCTTTCATCGGACATTTATGTGAGTTTTTTTTTTTTTAAACGCATTTTTGGAATAGGATCCTATCGGAAACGGCCAAGATTGTGAATAATAATTATATTCTATATTTTGTGTTCATAAAAAGCTAGATTATTAACCAGGGCATTTGAAAGCAAAGTCGACAGGATCCCTCTGCAGCTTTGGCAGGGGTGAGGGTGGTAGATAAGCAGAGCAGCCTCCAGCAGAAGTGGTAGAGGGTAATACAGTGAGGGTATTAAACATGCATGGGGTAGACACATACGGCTCCTGAATCTAAGACGAGACCAACGACTGATTAAGGTTTCAGTCTTTACAGCAGGAGAAAAGGGGTGATGGGGGCCGGATGGGGGCCGATCTGCCGGCAGGGTCTGGGTTTCTACGAGGGGCAAATGACCAGTGGGTAAAGGGGGTAGTTTTAGTTGCCTCCCCCACACAAGCAGAAGGGGATTAGCCTCCGCTGACTTATTCCTTTAGGATATTGTTTCTTGTATATAGGAGAGAGAATGAGCGTGACGGAGGGACTGATTAACTCGCCTGCGGGGGGTTTTTCAAATTTGTTGCACCTTTGGAGTCGCAGTTGCCTAAATAAAACAAAAAAAATCTGAAAAATTAACTTGTAGTTACCGAAAATAAATCTATAAAAAAAAAACCAAAAACATTATTTTAGAATAAAGATGTCTGTCCTGCGCGTAACGGCGAACACGGCTCGCGGATATAATTCCAGGAACGCCAAAAAGCCGGTGACCGAAGAGCTTACTAATTAGCGGCGGCTCCCGATTGCGACGTTCGCCCTAATTAATAATTAAAGGAATTGCCGGCTCTGAACTGCAAGCGAAAAATCAAAACAGAGTCCGGATCCCTGCGCGGAGCTCGGCGAGGAACCAAAATTCACTTCACCTTTCACTCATTTTATTTTACATTTTTTTTAATTTTATCTTTTACTAATTTCTCATTAGTTGGATTTTTAATTCAACAATTTTTTTCACCATTTTTTTTTTCCTATTAAAAAAGAAATAAATAATAATTACAAAAAAATGTGAAAAAAATGTGAGTTGGGCTTAAGCCGCCTTCCAAATCCAGCCTGCTTCAAAAACAATCACCTCTTTTATTTCTGCAAGGAGATGCTTAATTCTCTGGCTGCGTGTGCGTGTGTGTGTATGCGTGTGTGTGTATGCGTGTGTGTGTATGCGTGTGTGTATGCGTGTGCGTGTATGCGTGTGTGGGAAGGGGGTGATGGACTGCAATCAATTCAAGGTTAGTTCTGGAAAACTTTTAAGAAACGTCCGTATTCGAGATATTGTATTTCTGAGGATGATTATGTTTTATTTAACTGTTTCCCTGCCAGAAGTGTGTGTGTGTGTGTATGTATGTATATATATATACACACACACACACACACACTATATGGCCAAAAGTATTGGGACGCCTGATGATTACACCAACATTGACTTTGACATCACAAGACATCTGTATCCAAATACACAAACATTAATATGAAGTCTTCTGGGAAGGCTTTCCCCATGATTTTGGGGAGTTTCTGTGGGAATTTGTGCCGTTCATCCAGTAGAGCGTTTGTGAGGTCAGGGGCTGATGTTGGACGAGACACCCGGCTCACGATCTCCGTTCCGGTTCATCCCAGAGGTGTTTGACGGGGCTCTGTGCAGCCGGTCAGGATCTTCCCACCAATCTCATCCAGCCGCGTCTTCATGGGGCTTTCTTTGTGCAGTGGGGTCATGCTGGTGTAATGGTCAGGTGTCCCAATACTTTTGGCCATGTAGTGTGTCTGTCTATCTATCTATCTATCTATCTCTCTGTCTATCTATCTCTCTATCTCTCTCTATATATATATATATATATATAACACATATACACACGCATTCAGGAGAATGAGACTTCATGGTAAAATCCCATCTAAAAAGAAATCGATGATCGTTATTTAATAGACTGCACAGATTTAAAGTTAGTGAGGGTCTCGTTCATGTGAGCTTACACTTCAAAAGGAGGCTCTGACCCGAGAGCTAGCAAGGGGATCCCAGGATGAAAATATTTTAGTGTTTTTTGGGGTATCATCAAATAAGGGGTTCCTAGGAGATCCTTGTCCAGCCCACAGACCCCCCCTGAGGGAGCGCTTTAGAGAACGCTGGTATGGCCACCTCTCGTCGTTTTCGGAGGGTTTGATGGTCTGCGGAGATAAGAGTGGCCGACGGGACGGCAAGTGGAGGTTAAGTTCAAAAACATGTCTGCCAAAAAATAAAAGAGGTTTATGGAAATGGACACTTAGCCGTAAGTGGAATGTTGTAACTTTGTGTCTTTTAAAGATGATTTATACGGCGTTTTGGTTGCAGATTTCCATTTAAGTGGAAACAGGTGCAGCTTATAAACCGGGGAGCGCCGGCTGAATAGCGTTTGAGTCTCAGGAAGGTTAAGGCGGTCGGGTTAAAGTTCGGGGTCTGCTGCTTGTCTCTGCTCAAGGACCTCATTAAAATGAAAGCGGATTTAAGAGCGGTAAGACGTGGATTATACGGTGTATTTTACTCTGCCTTCCACGGAGACGTTAACTTTCTGCACACTGCTCGTTTCCCCACACGTTATATAAAATGCGCCCCCCAATTTCACCAAGCAGCATCTCCCACAGTGCCACCTTTGCCCCCATGCAGCTTATCAGTGCCATTCTTACCCTCAAACAGCCAGCTTGTGCCATCATTGCCCCCAACAACCTGGCTGTGCCTCCTTTGCCCCTTGTGCGGGCAGCCGCGGTCTCACAGGGGTGGTAACGTGACCAGGTCGGTTTGAGGAGACAGGAACAAGTGGTCGCAGGGGTTGGGCTGCAAGAGAACAGGAAGCGGCTTCCAACTTCCTGCTTGGGCTGTCGCAGGGAGAGAACAGGAAGCGGCTTCCAACTTCCTGCTCGGACTGTTGCAGGGAGAGAACAGGAAGCGGCTTCCAACTTCCTGCTCGGCCTGTCGCAGGGAGAGAACAGGAAGCGGCTTCCAACTTCCTGCTTGGGGTGTCGCAGGGAGAGAACAGGAAGCGGCTTCCAACTTCCTGCTCTGGCTGTCACAGGGAGAGAACAGGAATCGGCTTCCAATTTCCTGCTTGGCCTGTCGCAGGGAGAGAACAGGAAGCGGCTTCCAACTTCCTGCTTGGGCTGACCAATGGGATTCCGATGCCGTCTTCAGTAAGGGATAATGGGAAATGTAAAATCCTAGTAACTTAAAAAAGAGACATTAAGTAAAAATAATGATTACCGGTTCATCCTTTGTCGTCGTTGATCAGACGCTCTTATTACTTTTCCTTTCGTTGTCTTCCCAGGAAGTCCATTAAACACAAATTGCTTTCCATTTCCAGTGGAAAGAAAAAAAAAAAGACCCGCAAAACTATTTCAGACGTCTCCGTATGTTCCAGGGAGACGTTCCCCGCGTGCGGCGGCTTGAAGGGCCCTTTTGTACGCCGGTATTTTTAGTTGTACTTTGAGGATTAACACGAACCTGGAAATAAAATCAGATCTGGGAACGTTCCGATTTCTCGTTTTCTGTACAAGAAATACAAAAAAAAAGCGCTTGCGTTTGCCGTGAAATTAATAATAATTAATAATAATAAATAAAAAAGTTTACCTTTAGTGAGAGCTGCAGCCCAACAGCTTCTCTTAAGGGTCGGAGAATTTCTCACCTCTGATTGGTTGTTCCAGAGCTGGGATTAGGTTTTAGTGCCGTATATCGTGAACGGCAGGCGGCCGCGCTTTTTTTTGTTGTTGTAAAGGGAATTATTCCGAACATATTTTTTTGGTAAAATTTTCCTTTTAAAGTCGATACATTTTACGATGCGACAAATACAGTTCAGGTTTCGGTAAAAGGGGTTGATTTATGGCGATGGAGGCCGCCGATGGCGCGGCGCTGCCAGCGATCCGTTAGATATTGGGAGAATAGTTCTAAAACGCGCTCGGTTTATTTATGATCTGTTTGTCTGCCCTTTGCCAGGAGCTGCTTGGCACGGAGCAGAAAAATGCAAGATATTTTATTTTTTATTTTCACGGATACAAGAAAATAAAATCAACCCCCCCCCATGATAGAATGATTTAGCAGAACCCGCCCCCACGTGCATTTGCCCCTTTCCTCACCCCCAGCCCATAGGCTTATAGGGCATGCGTTGGCCAAATACAGCTCCATGCATGTGATATACACTATGTGGCCAAAAGTATCTGGACGCCTGACCATCACGCCTGTATGAGTTTGTTGGACATCCCATTTCAAAACCAAGGGCGTTAATATGGAGGCCCCCCCCCCCTTGAGGCCTCCACCAAACCCAGATTCATCCATCACACTTTCAGATAGTGAAGGGGTATTCGTCACTCCAGAACATGTTCGGCAGCACCGGTGGCGATGGCTTTACACCGCTCCAGCCGCCGCTTGGCATTGTGCACAGTGGTCTTCAGCTTGGGTGCAGCTACTCGGTGGTGGAAACCCATCTCATGAAGCTCCCGGTGCTCGCCGCTGAGGACGGCCCCGCTCGATGAGTGTCCGCGGTCTGCCGCTGAGCTGCAGTTACCCCCTAGGCGCTTCCACTTGTAGCGGCCCGGGGCAGATCCCACAGGGCAAAGGTGGCGTCCTGTGACAGCGCCGCATGTAAAGCCCCTGACCTCATTTACTGCCGATGTCTGTCTATGGAGATGGCTGCCTATGTGCTGATTTTATACACCTGTCGGGGCTGAAACCCCTAAACGCAGTAATCAGGAGGGGGGTCCGCGTACTTTTGGTACACGGCGTACTTACTGCCAGTGCTGGGAGGCGGGCCCAGAAATGTGAGCGCTTTCTTGTCACTGATTGGCTGCTTTCATTTGTGGCCCCTTGTAGATGCATAGAGAGGGCTAATGCAGTTCTATATGCGGCCACAGGGGGCGCTTCGGATCGCTAGCGACGTTTCAGGCAGCATTTGTGGGTTTTCAGTAGGGTTAAACTTTAAAAATTCTGCTCTTTTGCCTAAAGATTTTTATTGGTGCGTTTACTAAATCTTGAAATAACTTCAGAATTGATAAAATATGATTTTTTTTCTCCCCAGATATCGATGAATGTGACAACGACTACACTGGCGGCTGCGTACACGAGTGCATCAACATTCCAGGAAATTATAGGTGCACGTGCTACGACGGCTTCATGCTGGCTCACGATGGACACAACTGTCTGGGTGAGTAGATCTTCAGCGGGATTTGCTACCTCCCCTTTACCATCTCAGCTGGGAGGCCGTTCCATTTATCTGCCGCACTCTCACTAAAGAAAACATACTTTTGCACTTGGAAAAATTATATTTTCCGTAGAAATATTTCGGTAGATATTGGTAATAATATTTGCGGCGGCGCTTAGCAGATCTCTCCCGTCCGCGTTCAAGCTCTTTACGACCCCTGGATGCCATTTTTTTTTTTATTACTTTTCGAAGCCACTAAGTTAGGTTTCTTTCCAAAAACAAACCATCATTCATGTAAATCTGAATTATTATTTTTTTCCCTGAGCGTCGTGAGCGCTTTCCTGCAGACAGGCCGGTTTAGTGTTCTATATAAAGATACGGCTGACATCACCGCGAGGTCGGACACCGCGTCCTACGGCGGTCGCCTGTTGACAGCTCGTCTCAAAATGACGTCTTTGTGTATTTTTGTGAAACTGTGTATCGGATTCAAACTATTCCGCCAAACCTTAAAATAAAAAAAAAAAAAAAAATTAATTTTTAAAAAAAATACTATAAATGTATATAAATATTGTCCGTGTGTGTCTGAAATGTAAAAATATTGGTGTTTTGGGACACATTTTAAGCATTCATAGACTCTCGATAAATTAACACTAAAACCAGGAAAAATAAATACATTTTTTTCTTATTATTTACCAAGAAAAAATATCAAGGCAAATAATGAAGTCTTTTTCTGTAACAAACAAGGCTGGAAAGTCCAAGCGTGGATTATTCGCTCTTAAATGTGTCTAGACGCCCGTCTCGGGCAGATAATTAAGGAGAATTTGTGTTACTTTGTATTAAATGTTACAATCTTCATCTTTCAGTCTGTTTCTCCCCGTCCCCGGGGGCCATGCCCCCCCCCTTTTGATTGATAAAAATCGTCATGTGGTTATCAGCTCGTTTAGGACAAGGGTTAACATTTGAGAATTCATTTTAAGGGCCGTTTGTGATGTTACAAATAACTCATCGGATCTAATTCTTTTTTGACTTTGTATAATCGTTTTTTTAATTAAATTGATTAATATTTCATTTCCTCTGTTCTGCACGCGCGGGAGCCACCATCTTGCTGCCCCCGTCACATGGTTTAAATCGCCCCTTGCCCTGAGATATTTGTGGTAATAGCGTTACGGAGGACCTGGAAACAATCCGTAGCGCTAGAGGCTCGCGAGCAGTCTGTTAAAGTAATGGCGGGAGAGAACAGGAAGTGGCTTCCAGCTTCCTGCTTGGGCTGTACCATTAAAAAAAACAAACAAACCCAAACTCTGCGAAAATTTACAGTAATTTTCACTTTATGGCTTTGCTTTTATATAAGCGCAGAGGTCAGCGGCTCCAATACACAAGGTCCCAGCACATTGGAAGCAGCCAATCAGGCGAAGGAAAACGCTCCAATTGAAATCGGTGTCAGGACGAACACGTAGCCAATTAGGAGTTCATTGCGAGTGCTTTCCTGATATTCATTGGCTGCCAGAAGCAGCCAATCAGTGGTAAGGATGTTCGGATCATGGAGAGAAGGGCAGCTGCAGCTTCTGTAGTATGTGTGTTTGGGGGAGGGGGGGCCTCCTGTGAGTTCGGATCCGGCTCCCAGCCCTGAGTATCTCGTCGGCTCCTCGTCTCCCTTTTCTTGGCAATCCTTCCGAGGAAGATTTATTGCAATTCAGCCGTCCCCGAAGACGAAACAAATAAATACCCAAAATATCCAAATGTTGATCATTCTGCAACAAAAATAAGCTATTCCGACGGCCCAAACGCTCGTGTTTTCTGACCAAACACACGGCTGCTGAGCTCAACGTTCTGGAAGATCGCGCATGTTCTTTTAGAGAAAGGGTTGTTTATAACTTTTACCTTTTCTCTGTGTTTTTGTACCGATTTCTGATCTTCCAGTTTATTCATCGCGAGCGACGCCAATCGCAAGCGCTGACCCTGCCGGCAGATCGGCCCCCATCCGGCCCCCGTCTAGTCGCCCGTTTCTCCTGCTGTAACGACTCAAACC
>VKOC01034689.1:0-11728 GCA_009364415.1 Spea multiplicata | reverse complement strand
AACCAAAATACTAATCCACTCCCATCCTGATTATTGCAACTACCTACTAGCTGGTTTACCCCTCTCCTGCCTTTTGCTGATCCAATCCATCCTACCAGACAATTTTCCTTTCCCATCGTTCATCTACTGCCCTGCTCAATCACTTGATTGGATCCTGATACACTCAATCAAAAGAATAAAACTTCTCACCTATAAAGCCCTTAACAGCTCTGCACCCCCTATATATCTGCTCTCATATGGGAGTATGTTCCTAACCATCCTCTATATGACTATATATTCCTCTAATGACTTGTGTCTCTTCTTCTATTATCACCTCTTCCCATTCCAGTATTCAGGATTTCACACCTGCTGTCCCCTCTGGAATTCCCTACCCTGTTCCATCAGAAGAAGCAGAAGCAGCTGCCATTTTCAATGAAACATATGCATCTAACCAATGAAGACAGACAGGATTCTAGCAACTAGTAAATGTAACATTATCGGCCCCTTGTCTAATATTGTGTAGGTCCCCCTTTTGCCACCAAAACAGCTCTGACTCCTCGAGGCATGGACTCCACTAGAGCTCTGAAGGTGTGCTGTGGTATCTGCACCAAGACGTTAGCGGCAGATCCTTTAAGTCCTGTAAGTTGCGAGGTGCGGCCTCCGTGGATGCGTCCGGGTGCCGCGTGTTCTCCAGGTAAGCGACTCACCCAGCCATCCACGTGATGTAAAAGAAAATGTGATTCATCAGACCGCCCTCCTTCTTCGATTGCTCGGTGGTCCAGTTCTTATGCTCACATGCCCATTGTATGCACCTTTCAAAGTGGACATGGGTCGGCATGGGCACCCTGGATATGTGGCCCAATACGCAACAAACTGGGAGGGCCTCTGGTATGGTCAATGACCTTGGACGTGTCCACCAAGCTTAAAGTTGGCTGGTGGTTAACATGATTTGGGGAAGTGGAGGGACTTGTCTGTATTGTTGGACGAGGGGGAAGGTGAGTTCCCTCTTCTTGTGTTGGTAGTAACCGGAGTTAGAAGAGGTCGGCAAGGAAGATGCTAGTTTGTACTGTGTTAGGCAAGTTGTTGTTACTTGGTGTTTGCTTTATATTGTATTTATATTGTTTATATTTGTTATTTATTATTCATGTATTGTTGTTTGATAAAGGTTTTTATATATTTTAAGTTATAGGCCTGTTTTATATCCAAGAAAGTTGTTGCGTGGTTATTGGTGGGTTTCTAGTTATGGGGGTTAACAGGTAGGTTAATTGAAGTTCAGCACAGTCCCCACAACCTTTATACAAGCCATCACAACTTGGCCCTTGTCAAAGTCACTTAGATCTTTACACTTGCCCATTTTTCCTGCTTCTAACATATCAGCCATGAAGATGAAATGTTTAATTGCTGCCAAATATATCTCACCCACTGTTATTATCTTCACCTGTCAGTGGTCAGAATGTTATGGCTGATTGGTGTGTGTATGTATATATGCTCACTGGCCACTTTATTAGGTATACCTGTTCAATTGCTTGTTAACACAAATAGCTAATCAGCCAATCACATGGCATGTAGATGTGGTTGCTGAAGTTCAATCTGAGCAGCAAAATTGGAAGAAAGGGGATTTAAGTGACTTTGGCATGGTTGTTGGTGCCAGTCGAGATGGTCTGAGTATTTCAGAAACTGCTGATCTACTGAGATCTTCACGCATAACCATCTCTAGGGTTTACAGAGAATGGTCCAAAAAAGAGAAAATATCCAGTGAGCGGCAGTTGTGTGACGAAAATGCCTTGTTTATGTCAGAGGAGAATGGGCAGACTGGTTCGAGATGAAAGAAAGGTAACAGTAACTCAAATAACCACTCCTTATAACCAAGGTATTTAGAATTCCATCTCTGAACGCAAAACACCTCGAACCTTGAAGCAGATGGGCTACAGCAGCAGAAGACCCCACCGGGTGCCGCTCCTTTCAGCTAAGAACAGGAAACTGAGGCTACAATTTGCACAGAATCACCAAAATTGGACAATGGAAGACTGGAAGAACATTGCCTGGTCTGATGAGTTTCGATTCCAGCTGCGACATTCAGATGGCAGGGCCAGACTTTGGTGTAAACAACATGAAAGCATGGATCCATCCTGCCTTCTATCAATATTTTAGGCTGGTGGTGCTGGTGTAATGGTGTGGAACACACATTTTCTTGGCACATTTTGGGCCCCTTTGTACCAATTGAGCAACAGCCTACCTGAGTATTGTTGCTGACCATGTCCATCCATTTATGACCACAGTGTACCCATGTTATGATGGCTACTTCCAGCAGGATAATGCACCGTGTCACAAAGCCCACATCATCTCAAACTGGTTTCTTGAACATGACAATGAGTTCGCTGAACTCCAACGGCTTCCACAGTCACCAGATCTCAATCCAATAGAGCACCTTTGGGATGTGGTGGAACGGGAGATTCGCATCATGGATGTACAGCCGACAAATCTGCAGCAACTGCGTGATTTCCAGCACCTTGTAGAAAGTATGCCACGAAGAATGAAGGCAGTTCTGAAGGCAAAAGGGGGTCCAACCCGGTACAGCAAGGTGAACCTAATAAAGTGGCCAGTGAGTGTATATGCAAGCAACACAACAGTCATAGATCACATGGCATTAAAAATGAAGACAATTAAATTTATTCTTGTGAAATCGTCTTTTTAAGAGCCGTCTCTCTTTACCAAATCCCCTTTGAAGTTTTATTTGTTTCATTAAAGAGCATTATCACCTAGAGTTCAAATGTTAAACTTCTTGAATGTTTTTGAAATTCCCTTCTCTGATTTTTATTTGAAGGTCATTTAACAGAACATTCACAGTTTCAAAATGAAATCACGAAGATGACTAGAGCTGATATAGACAACCAGATCATTTTAGCCCAGCATCTATTTGCTGAACATAATAAGACTTGCAGCCAGCAAACGGAAAGATATTTGAAATAATCCATTGGTTTTTTTAAAAAATAGTTGGTTCTGGACAATTTAACACGTAAAGACATAATACTTTTAAATAGTGAGTCGAGATGTGAATATAGGATTCCTTTTATGGTATAGTAGACATGGGCTTACAAAGGTACTATATTACGGTAGTTGTAGGAGATAAAGGGGAAAGGCTTACCATCAAGCTCCTCAGGCTTGTCTTGCTTACTTCCAGACATGGACCAACCAAAAAAAATATTAAAATGAATTTGATGTGGAGGCAGTAGTCTTTGTGTGTTGCAAGTGCATAGAAAATGCTTCAACCAGTAGTAAACTTATTTGCCTTACAACATACAATATGTAACTCCAATGATGTCTAATGCATTCTTTGATAAAAAATGGAACTCATGGAAAAATGATGTCCTTCAATAAGCTAAGTTACCTTTACAATGCTGTGCCCAAAAAAAAACACATCCTTAATATGTCATGACCTTCCTAGCCTGCACTAAATCTCCTTCAACATATCAGTCTGATCCTGCCACGAGGAAACCAACAACCCTAGTCGTAGGTTTTGGCCTTCATGGGCCTCATCAGTGGAGTCCAGTTGGTATCCATCTAGGCACAAGAGAACAAGAAGGTCCATGTCTAGACTAAACTTTTGACTAGATCCTCGAAGGGCAAAATACCATAGAAAAAAGTTTGATGAACTCACCGAGTAGTTTCTGATTCCTTCAGGAAACCCTCATAAGGATGGAATGAGAGGATGGGAGAAAACTTTAGGACAGAAAGTCAATCAGATATAGGTCTCAGGTTCAATGAGGTCAAAGTTTAAACTACATATGAAACAATTATACTGACTGTCAAACAAAAGCACAGGCTGTAGGTATTTTTAATTAATGCGTTTACTCATGCTTAAAGCTGTGAAGATGGCAGATTGGCAGAAATAGACATATTAGTAAAATGGATGACGGACGTGCTAGTTTATGACTTTATAAAATTGTTGGTTTTTTTTATATATATATATATATATACTCCTGTCATTAATTTTGTAGCTTGCATTAAATGCAATGAATATATTAAGCTATATGACTCTAAGTGTTACCAAGCTATTATACAACTCTCCAGAAGGATTACAAGAAAAAAAATGGATTAAAAAATATTTGGCACTATGGCTAGAAAACATCATTTTAAGAGACAGAAGATTCACTCATGAATAAAACACACGTTCATTATGGTATAGAGGCGCTCACAAGACTCCAGCTGCTTATATCAAGTGATCCCTGAACACACTGCTTAAAGTATATACAAAGGGCAAACACGTCGCTAAACATATTTCAGATTCAAAATAAGTGAAACATTACTGAAATCGTGACTTTTAGCTAAGAAAATGTAAATAATCTGAGATTTACCCTAATGAGGGTAAGACCATTGCAAAAATTATGGCAATTTTTTTCTATGTTTTGTTAAAAAAAAATCAACAAAATTAATTTTGTTTTGCAAAAAGATTTTTTTTATGTGCACCTATCTTTCCACATCAAACACAATTCTATATCAAAATAGCTTATTGCACTTTTTGTGCAGCATCTCAATGTGGACAGTCAGTGTCAGTGTGTGTTTGTGTGTTTGTGTGTGTAGAATAAGCTTGGGCACACCGACCGCATGTCTCCCAGGGAAGCCAAAGCATTTTTTTACACCACTGATGCGTAAAAGACGGAACTTCAAGCCCTGACAAATTTGAGCAGAATTCAGTAGTACTTTTTCCTGCCTTTTACAGCAGTAAACAATCTCTCCTTTCTATTTCAAACTCCTAATAGACTGTAAAGACTTGTTATTCTGTACCAGTATGCATTAATTATACTGTCAAATTGCCAATTTTATTATTATTTTCACTGTCCCCCTATTATAATAGCATACAGAATCTGCAGGCACAAATCTAATGTCCTTGACGAGCAGGAATGGTAGTTAGGATTGAGGAGTGGGAAATGAGATCACACTCAGCAGACAGATTGAGAATCATCTCCCCCCAGTCTCCTTTGGCTGTATGAAGTGAATGCGTAGGGCTGGCCTAAGGGGTTCTGTCACATTAGGTCATTGATGACCTTGATTGATTTCCATGATCCGTTCTAGTGATGCCAATAAGCATACATGGGAACTTCTGCGCTCCGGCTACCCGGAGCCTTCCCTTGTGTGACGCAGCCAGGACTGCACACGTTAATGGGTGTTCCCACTGACGTCGGCGGCGTTCCCGCTGATGTCGGGGGTGTTCCCGCTGATGTCAGGGGCGTTCCAATTGATGGGCGGGGAGCGGGGCGTGTCAAGACCGGGGATTTGACCCGGAGGATTCTGGTCTTGACCCGGAGAACCAGAGGAGTAGCGCTCACTCTGCAATTTCTGGGTCAAACCTGGAGAGTTCCCAAGTATGCCAATAAGACTGTTTAGCATATGAAATGGAGGAGAAGGGAGAGCTGGGGGAGAGCTGTGAAGTGTGATGAGATGTCATGCAGTTCTGTTTTGGTGAAGTCTTCACCAGGGCCTAACTGAATCCCCTTCCCAGATAAGGGTTTGCAGAGAGTGGAGAGAACTCAGAAAAAGCAGAGACTGTCCCTGTGTGAGACAGCAGTCGCATATTATCCGCTCTGAAGGAGCGCAGCACTAGCAGAAGAGACCGGATCCAGTCTCAGCCTAAGCAAAGTGACAAGAGACTGCCTTCCAGCAAAGAGGAGATTCACAGCAAAGTAGCCGTGAGATCCAGGGCCAGCAGCTCCTTGAAAGGTCACAGTTATCAGGAGCACATATTTCCATATAGAACACAAAAAGGGGTAGGGCTACTTCCCATCACTCTGGGCTCCATAAAGTACACCAGCTTTTTCCTCAGGGAATTCTCCAGACCATCAGCAACACCAAACTTTGGGAGAGAACTTGCCAACTTTCAGCAGAGGAAGAAGTCACTCAGAGAAGTGCATAAGGCACATTCAATGCAAGCAGTCAACCAACATCTCCAGGCAGGCACTTGGGATGGAACAAGCGTAAAAGAGGCTGTCCATGAAACACCCGATGATGGAACCTCAAGGCTGATACAAGCCATGGGCTGCACCTGGAACCAGCTCTTTAAAGTACTTTTTTCAGTAAAAGCATGAAAAGCAAGTTATAAAGGAAAAAAACAGTATTCTGTATCAACAGAGATAATTTTATTTGAAAACTATTTTCGGCATTTATAATACGGATTTCGAGTAGCAGATTCCGAACAAACATGAAATAAACTACAAGGATCTGTAGTAAATCTACATTTAATTGCCCCCGAAGGAACATTAGCTATTGCTCTATAGATCAACATTAAGACATTCCCTGAGGATCTGTATTCCAATGCGATTAGGTCAGAATGAGATTACCTACAATGTGTCTGCAGCAGCGGGCAGCAAGAGAAAACCATTTATATAAAGTAATGTAATAATTAATACACGCACACTCTACAAATAGTGTTTAATATCAGTGCAAGCACATGAGGGTGGAATGTTAACCCTCTGAGTGTCACTGCGGCGGTAGCGGCTGTGGATCCTCTCTGCAGAAATTGGAAAAGGCGCCCCCTAGCGGAGATGGAGGGCTCAGCTACCAGTGCAATGGAGAGGTTAGCAGAGAACAGTAGAATCTGTAACATAGAAGGGTTCAGCTAGTACAGGAACAAAAATAATACATTCCAAGGGTCAGGCAAAAGAGTAGTCAGGGTCAAAAGCAAAGGTCAGGGCAGGCAGCAAACAACAGTGGTCAGGAACAATCCGAATTCAAAGAACCAATAGCAGGTCAAACCGCTAGTGTAGGCAATAATAAGTAATGCCAACTGAGGGTTAAAATATCCCTCAACACTACTAGATACTCCTACTCACCTAATTAGGGGGGAGGAGGGAAAAAGATAGCAACATGAATATTCATGAGCATGTGCAAACGTTCTGGGAAACACGCCGTCATGGAGCTGGATAGTCCGACCGACTACCTCCGCTGTCTTATGCTCCCTTAGCCTGGGACAACAAACTCTTTCCCCGGTGTCCCAGTCACTAGCCGAGACTCAGTGTAGGGTAAAACCAAACGAAGACTGATTTATTTTAGACACACATTAAACACAGCAAAACACACATTAACATAAAAACAAGATATTGGGATACAAACGGCCCCCTTAATCTGCCTCCCAGAGACAACAGGGGCAGTAACGGGATTAACAATACAATAGGGGTCCTAACCTCCACTATCTATTGCTGGCCAAAACCAGTTCCAGGGATGTCCGGGGTAAATGTCTGTAGTGGTGGAACTGGGGGGAAGGGGACAACATCCTAATAATGCACCATGGGGTGGAGGGTCTGACATTAAATTAAAACAATGGTGGTCACTCCCTGCTTGCAGATCCTGGCTGTCTGCCGGAGATAATCCCCCCAGCCAGTGATGAGATGATAGAGGCTGGCAGTCAGGCCCCTCCAGTGGTCCCAGTGATGGAGGCTTCCGTCACACCCGCCCAATGTGACTTTCCTGGTTGCTCCATGTGCTTCCATTACTTTAACAATGTGCATGAGCCTATAACATAGAACATGGCTCCTCAATAACATTATTATGTTGGGGAGAAGAACAAATATTTAAATATTGCGATGTGGCAGACAGACAGCACCTAATTCGTTACTTATTCAAAACTGGGATTTTGTTTCTCATACTCCCCAACTGTTACTCCCTAGCAGCTCTACCGAAAGGCAGTGCCATATAAACACAACTCTGCTGCTGTTACATTTTCACATCATTTGGTAATCCAGTCTTTCAAATTCTAAGAAAAAGCTTAATTTAAGACATTAATAAAACAGATGGATGACATTTGTTTCAAACATAGTTACTTTGTCCAAATACTTAAAAGTGTTTTTGCGGTTTTTTTCATGGCAGTTTTATGACTTGTGCGGTTTACAAAGTGATGTCACACTGTCCTTTTCACTGCACATATTGTTACAGGACATCTGCAAGAGCTGTTTGGAAGACCAAACATAAAATTAAACTTTCAGCAAACAAATAACATGGAATGAATTTATTTCAAAGAAGGACAAATGTCAGGATAGAAGGCCTTTGTCTGGATCATAGGGTCAGAGGCCTAGGATGCGGTCGATAAGTGGAACAGTCTTCCAGCAGAGGTGTTAGAGGCTAACACAGCAAGGGGATTTAAGCATACATGGGATAGGCATATGGCTCCTAAATCTAAAAATAAAACAGGACTGATTAAGGCCAGAGTCTTGACAAAAATGTGCAGACTAGATGGGTCAAAACTCTAAAACTCTGCTATAACTCTATAATCAGCTCTGGGTATGAGTCATGGACCATTTTAAGTGACAATTACTAGAAAATGAAGAAAAATGTTATTTCCAAGTACTACCAAGAAAATACCCCTATTTTCTGGGTACCCGTGAGATCCAAGTGTTCAGATTTCTTTTTATATGAACAGTCTAATAATTTGCCAATTGGAAATATGTAGATAATTAAAGAGTTAGTTCTGGAAGCCAAGTTAGACTGCTTCAACCGATAGAACATTATTTAAGTATTTAAAGGATTTTGGCAACATTTTGCATTAGTGACAAATGCAGATTTTTAACAAAGTTACATTTATTTCCAACTGTCCATATAGAGATGCCAAAGTATTAGACTATTTTTAAAGCAAAGGCAACAATATATCATGAATTATCCAATGCCCCTACCATACACCAACAGCTCTGAATATCAATCACACAACCAATAAATACATTAAAAAAAGAAAGAAAGTGATATTGTGATATTTTGTACATTGGGATTTTTTAGTTGGAGTGCCACTGACACCTCTACTCATCTCTTGGGACTCTTTTTTTCCCCCAAACCTCCGGAAAGTCCACCAGTCTCAGGGCTAAGAATATTATTTTATCTGCAAACAATATAGTATAAAAATATTTTTTACCCATTCATGACAATGGGCGGTCCCAAAACCCATTGAAAACAATGCATTTTGAGCCCGTACATGTACAGGCTTTGTCATTAAGGGGTTAAATAAATACTCTAACATTTATGTCTTGAGTCTTCCGTGTTTACATTGGGTTACGGGGTTGTGAAATATTTTCAACCTTATATTTTATTTTCGTCTTTATATATAGAAAAAAACTGGATGCTTTTGGACAATTTTATATGTATAACGTAGTTAACCCTATGTAAACACGGAAGACTCAAGACCTAAATACAAGAGTATTTATTTATTTATGGCATTTTTTTGTATACTATATTGTTTTCTGATAAAATAATTTTTTATACCCCTGAGCCTGATGGACTTTCTGGAGGTTTGAAAATAAAAACTCTCCTGTCAACTCTGTTAATCCTCTGACATTCAAAGGGTTAATCAATTTAAAATACAAATAAAACTACCCTGTTCTTATTTACAGGTTCGTGCAGAGAAAAGAAAATGCATTATTTATACTTCTGAATGCAAAGGGTTAAGCCTCGGAGTTCCAGTTGCAAACAAGTGCATATAATAATGATTGTTGTTTTTGATATTATTATTATTTTATTTATTGTTTTATTTAACAATGAATGTAAATCTTATAGACTTTCATTGAGGTTGCTGCCACAATCTACACCCCTATAATTACATGTCTGTGTAGTAGTGGGATAACTGAACACCCCTTTAATATAATCAGATATGGAAAGTGTTCTCTGTGCCATGTGTAAAGCTGTACATGGTCATAATGTCTCTGTAATAAACACCATCCATGCAAGCTGCAGCTGCTGCCACTAGGGGGCAATAGAGAACACATCCCGTCTCAATCCAGAGCGCAGTGAGCTGAACAGAGTGAGGTTAGATATTAGGAGAGGGCTTCTAAAGGGGGCAGAAAAACTCCTTGCCCAGCAATGGGCATGCAGATCGGCTTCTGCAACAGGGAGGACCCCGCTACACTAAAATAAAATACAAAAAAGGAAAAATTACACAAAAAAAGAGCTAGAAAAAAACCCACCAAGATATGAAAGACAGAAGAAGCAGCTGAGACTCATCAGTGACCCTACAGCTTTACAGAGTCAAGTAGTAAGCAGCTGGCATTAAGAGGGGCACTGCCTGCTGTGCCCACCCAGTAATCTCTCCTCTAAACCGACAGGAGCATCGCCTGCCCCCCCCCCAGCACTGGGCGAGGAGGTCCCTGGCACTGCGCTTGGCAGCACCTACCAGTGGGACAGAAGAGCTGTGCCAGTTAGCCTGGCATCATCACGGAGACAAGGAGGCTGTGCCAGTCCACCTAATGGCCACAGGTTACCCGCATAGGAATATAGCCCTGGCTTCATAGGAAGAAAGCTGGATTTGTATCGTGTGGATAACAGGAGAGAAAATGAGGTTTGCATGAAGATCCTGTACCCAGTGTAAGAGGATTGCTTGTACTACAGGAGCAGCACAGTCTGGAGCTCACACTTGTTGCTCTCTTGTATAGAGAAGAACTGGCTGGGTGAGTCTTATTACCACTGTCCCCAATGATACCAGTTGGATGTAGCCTGCCCTGAGACACAAACCATGGAAAATAAAAAAGGAACAAGCTCCAGTTCACCACAGCCCTGCCCAGGAGCAGAAACCAGCAGATACCCATCTTCTCCTGGGAACCAGATGGACCTCTTTGAACAGGTCGCAGAGAACTCAGCCATTTCATTGGACAGTCTGCTTTATCCGAGATCCGAGGATGAATACTCCTATCAGAAAGGGGAAGGACCAGGGAATTCTGATAACAATGAGTTCCAAAGTGTCCTGGATTCCATCCTGGAATCTTCTTCAGATCACCTCCAGCCATGGTCCGATTTCATGGGATCTGAAATAACCTCTATCTTTGGATCCTCTCCTAAAGTTAGGACACCGTCTGGCCAGGGAGAGGTAGGAGCCACCCAAGATGCAGCACCCCCTAACAGAACGACCAAAACCGGTGTAGAAACGGATCCCTACGAAGCTTCAACCACTAACTGTCCATCACTTACACAAGAGCTAAAGACAATTAACATGCCTGTATTGCCACTAAATCCTGGGTATTCAGCAGCCCAGGAACGACAGATCTTGGAATTGGAAGGAGACAACCAAAAGTCTTTATCTCCAAACACAGATCAGCATTTGGCTGGATCCACCAGTCCCCAGTCTAGCACCAAACAAGGTTCTTATTTTCATCATGAAATTCAACCTGAATCCAAAGTTAAAAAAGAAGGAGATGGGGTACCTCCCAAGCAAGCAAATACTAGTGATTCTGAACAAACCTTGGATTTCATTCTGTATAAAAGTACCTCTGATACTTTGTATGACTCTTATGGATCAACCCCAGGGAGTGCAGCTCAATCCCCAACTCATGTTCTGCCATCCACTTCAATTGCCCCCCAGAATCCATACCAAACATTTTGCCTAAATGACCATCAGCATCTTGACTACCAGACAACAGTCCTGAAGGAAAATTGCCTTTCCCAGATGCATCTACCATACTTTCAGTTTATCAGGTAATGTGCAACCTCTGATCACTAAAGTGAAATATACTGAGGTCAGGGACCTAGCACAGAGGTGTATTAATAAGTATTTAATGATCATACAAAATATAATGAACTTATTTGCATATTACAACCCTATATTATGAAAGTAATTTAACAATTTCCATTTGGGACATAAAAAGAAATTAAATACCTTGAATATACATTTAATTTAAATCCTTTATGTTTGTTTAATTGATTTTACATGCCCTTGGTATTTAATTCAGTTCCCATATTTCTTGAAAATAATGATTCTTTTGAAAGTTTTATTGTAATATATCTG
>VKOC01034685.1:0-12687 GCA_009364415.1 Spea multiplicata | reverse complement strand
TCATACATAAAGTAGGTGAGTGTGGGAAAAATACACACACAAAAATACTACTGCAAACTTTGAAAAAATGCTGGTGGTAAAATGTGTGCATGCAAAGAGTTAAAATACCAGCATTTAAAATACCCTGTGGTGTCTAGTTTTGAAAAATATATGGCTTTGTTGGGCACACTGAAATGGCCCAGCTCAAAGATGTACCAAATAGTGCATGGGCAGTGGATCCCCAAATGCCAAAGTTCAACATTGAAAAATGCGCATGCCCCAAATGTGGCCCTTTTGCCCCAAACAGCCAGGCAAAATCATTCATGTGGGGTATCGCTGCGCTCAGGAGATGTTGCTGAACACATATTGGGGTGTTTTGTGATAGTGACATAAACGAGAACCTTTTAATTCATACCTGAAGTAAAATGTGTGTGACAAAACAAATGCAAAAAAATGACTACCATAAAGTTTGACAAAGACTGGTGGTAGATATGGTGCATGGAAAGAGTTAAAATACTAGCATTTGGAATACCCTGGGCTGTCTAGTTTTCAAAAATATATGACTTGATGGGGTAAATTGCATTGGCCGGGTTCAAAGATACCCGAAATGGCACATGGGGGGAAGAATTACCAGATTTGGAAAAAATGGCTTTGAAATAGCAAAACGCTTCCTGTACTTATTGCCCCATAATGGGTAGAAAAAAAGCAAAAAAACATAAAAACATTGGGTATTTCTAAACTCAGGACAAATAGTAGAATCTATTTAGCAGGTTTTTTCATTACCTTTTATAGATGAGTAAAAGATTTTTCAACTAAAAGTTAGAAACAGTCATTTTTTTCTAAATTTTTCACCATATTTTATAATTTTTTTAATAGTAAATAATATGATACAATCAAAACAATGTCATCTAAAGAAAGCCCTTCTTGTCCTGAAAAAAACAATATCTAATGTGTGTGGGTTCAGTAAACGGGAAAGAAGAAAATTACAGCTAAACGCGAGCAGCGCAGAAATGTGAAAAAGGCCATTGTCACCAGGGGAACAAACAGTAAAATCAGCCTTTGTCACGAAGGGGTTAACAGTCCCAGCTCTTAGGCTTGTAGAAGAGGTGTTCAACGAAACCAGGTAGTTCCAGAGCTGTCTCACACAAGCATTTCAATGTGAGTACAGGTAAAGAATGCATAAAATGCTTACAAAGTCAGATTAACCAGAATTGTTCACAGATCGCTGACTAGTGGAGACTCCTTCAAGGCTTTAACCGCCCCAGATCCTAGGCTTGCAGGATAGGTGTTTGACTAAGCCAGGCAGCTCAAGAGCTGGTTCAGACAAGCATTACAAGGGGGTCTAATGTGACCCACTGACTTTGTAAGTATTTTATACATTTGTACAGAAACAAAGTCAGAATAACTAGAATTGTTCACAGATCTCTAGACTAGTGGAGAATCCTCCAAGGATTCTAGGGATGTCTCAACTGGCAGTCTAGACCTTGAAGCATAATGACTCTCAGCAAACATTTGAAAAAACTTTGTTTAATGCCAATTTTCAGCAAGGTCATGCCAGGTTGATAGTCTCTTTCTTTTTCAGGGGCAGCCTAGGAAGGGTTACAGTGGAAGGATATCGCTGCCTGTACCTGCAGCTCAGCTAATCATTTATCTATGAATGACCATATAGTTCTATGTAACACTAAGCAGAGACCCAGGGCAAGCTAACCTGGTGCCTTTGTGTATTAGAAAATCCATCCCTGATGGGTATTCCTAAAGTCAGAATATAGTCATCATTCCAAAAGAGTATGCTATATCTATTTAATCTAGAATTATGAAACAAAGTGAGAATACCAATGATTACCTAAAATGTCATTTGATGGCAATACAAATGCAATTAGTAATATTACTGAGCTAGACTACAAAGGTACAGTCTGTTATTACAAGTGATTCAGAGTTCTTTGATCCAATTCTATGTGGTAACGGTGCGGGGAGTATTTATATTAGGCATGTGTGGAGGAGTTGCATAACGGAAATAGAGTAATGAAATGGATTAATATAATTCTATACTTCTGTGCGTAATTATATCCCTTATGTGTGAAAAATGGTCGGCATGAAA
The DNA here is from genome assembly GCA_009364415.1 of Spea multiplicata. Classification (NCBI taxonomy): domain Eukaryota; kingdom Metazoa; phylum Chordata; class Amphibia; order Anura; family Pelobatidae; genus Spea; species Spea multiplicata. Next base: position 10,610 of record VKOC01034685.1, on the reverse strand, counting down.
ACTGATATTAATATACACTGTTTACCAAATTTAAGCATCCTGATGCAAAATGTTTTTTTTTCTTCTTTTTAACAGAAAGACATATTGCTTTCATTTGTATTAAATACTCGTTACTATTTTATCACTCTGGTGTAGCCAAATCAGATTCTCTAGCTTCTGATATGTTATTATGGCTCATTTATAGCTTATTTATGTTCAAATAACTAATTAGGCTACAGTTGTATATTTCCCCAGCTTAAAGTGTTTTCTTTTTTTCTCTTAGCCCATCCTTCCCTATCCCCATTGATATCGGTGCCCAGATAAGCCAGTTTCACAATCACCTAAAGGGTCACTTCAGATATCATATACAGTTTAGTACGTGGTGTCCCCCGCCGTGCCGGATTTATAAAGTACTTTCATATATGTTGGTTGTTTCGGGGTCTTCGAGACACTGGAGTGTCCCTTTAAGTAATCATCAGGTCTCGATTGTCTCATATGGAAAAATAAACACTGGCTGTTAGGGGTGCTGCTGGAGTTAAAAGGACAAAAGAAGAACAATGCATTCATCACTTCAATTTAGGTTCAATGTAAACTCTGCTAATTCTTCTTAATTTCTTCCTATGTCTCTGAACCATGACAAGGAATTTTTCTCACACCATGGAATGACCTGTATAACCAGCATGCAGACATTCAGACTCTTGCTAGAAGTGTGAAAGACTTGTCACCTCCAGAGGCCTTTGACATCAATTGGACAGTTTGTACGCTGCACACTGTTACTAATAATGGCTTACTATAAGCCTGGACTTGAATGATCTGATCTTATCTGTTTTCACTGCCCAAGCAATGTATTTATGTAAATGTACTTAAAGGACACTTAGCTTTTGTAACTTGAAGAGACATACGTTGTCTAGAAAGTTGAACTTTAATTCTACTAAGGGAAAAACATCATTCTACTTTTCAGAGGATAACACAGTACCACTCTTGACTTATCTCCTATTCTGGGCACACCAACACGTTTCTTTTCTAATTTGAACTTTTGTAAAATATATCATACTACAAAAAAGTAAACAAATAAATATTGGATTTAGATATTCATGTGGTTACACAACAGGATCCTTTTCCGGACAACATTTGGAAATACTTTAATCGTAGCTTAATTTTCCTTTCAGGCATGAACTTTGTTGAACCCTTTCCAATTCCAAGTCTCTTTAGTTAGCAAGAGTCCAAAATTGCCTTTTTATATAAACTATGAAGTCCTAAAAAAGCATGTGTAAAGGCAGAGCATCTCATTCTGATCAGGGATGCACGGCTTTAAACCAGGGAATCCAGGTCATATACCTGGATAGTTCCCAGGTATGCTAATGTGTCAGTCCTCCATCTTTGGGTCTAGATATGAGCTACTTGTTGATGCCATATAAGTTACACACCACTGGGTGTTTCTGATGAAGAGAACATGTAAAGATAATACCAAGCAAATACAGGGTCAAAGAAAGGATCATTGTGCTCTCAATACACAAGTTCCAAGCAAGTGTTGGTAACTTAGCTCCCCAAGTTAGGAAAAGCCTAGTTGATGAACCACCAATAAATGTAAATGAATGCTATTATGTTGGTAGAAATAATTGAAGTATTATAAAAACCCAAGCACTATCATGGCCTTTGCATAAAATATATTTTTCAATATGAGTTTAACTGAGAGCATCATTTTGCCACCATCAACAAGATACCCTAACTATGCAATGTGAGCACGTTTTCATGCTCAAAACTGGGAGGTATTTAAACCTCACAAACACAATCTGTGTTTTAATTTAAAGATTCAATGTTCCCTTGCTGAGAAATAATATATCTTATTTAATAATGCATTATTATCTTTTAAATATTCAGAATTTGTTGGACTAAATTGTGCTCGCTTTGCTGAAAATGGAAAACGGGAACCTATCATTTATGTCTTATTTTTTATGTGTTTTGGAAAAAAGTGAAGCTGACCTTTTCTTGACTTGCTTGACTTATCCATCTGTTGAATATAAAGTACTTTTATTGCTGTAAATATACCAGGCAGCATTTATATCAAGAAATTAAGCGTATTTACAGTATATCTGATTAATTCACTGAAGCCTTATCTGGACTATGATTATCTAAAAGTGAGCTAGCTTTCTAATTACTCTTTATACGAAAACATCCTGTATTGCCCTGTGGTGCTAAGGAAGTGATATATCTGTAGGGATCACTGCATCTGTGATAGAGCGCCGATCCAAAACAGACTCCCTTTCACTGACAAATCTCCTCTCCACTTTGGCCTACAAGGCATCTATGGAGAAGTCTGTGCAGCCTCACTTATCAAAGCAATCAGCACTTGAGGACACAGGGTTGTGACCAGTGGCATATTCTGCTGGCTTAGCATGGCAGCACTTGATGATCAGGCTAACTGGAGCTACTCAGCTCAACGGACCAGTTACGAGGGAGATTTGTGGATTCTCCAACTGGTTTTCACTATAGAACTCTTCGTTAAGCTAGAATGAGCCAGATAGCATGCAGTACCTGGTGCTGCGTGTCTTTCTAATCATAGTCAGAATATGATGTCATATCCCAGTTCTCAGTAAGAAAGACAGAGGTGGGTGCTGGGTGAGAACACTGCCCTAGGCATGTCCCACCACTGGCAATGACGTTATGTGTCATCACAATCAACACCTTAAAAGACATATAGGCAGATCTCGTAGCCTTTCATTTCCTAACTGCACAGGTTATTTTAAGAAGCTGTGAAACCATAATGTTTGTCCATAAATTCACAATTCCCATAATCCGTAATGCTTTTTCATGCTCAGTAATTATCTACTGAAACTGTTAGCGCCCAAATGGCTGCTATTGTTTTTATTTTATGGTGTATGACCCTGCTTCAATAGGATTAAGTTATTAAGTATTTTCATGTTCACAGGCAAAAGGGTTCTGTGTGAAACTTATTTTCAGTGGTCCAATGTTGAATACACTTTGGGGGCACGCCACGTGTATATAGTCCCACTGCTTTTCCCTGATGGACATTTTCAGGATTGACCTACCTGTTTCCAACTCCTGCATGAGTCTAGAATGACAGCATCAGCGTAGTATTCAAATAAGCGTCTCCATCATGGCGCACCTTTTAATATAAAATTAAATAAAATGGTCACATATTTATGATACTCTTCAGGATCATTTGCATGTCAAGTGTGTTGCATAAATCTGCTGGCTATACAACTTGCACTAATCACTAATGCTTAGCTACTCAACATGTATATGAGATGCACCGCTATATAATACCTGTCTATGAAACTGCAGGAAACCCATAGTTTCAGGTACATCTGAAAAAATAAGAGCAAAGTTGTTAAAAGGAAGAATTTAATAGATATAAACATTTACTTCGGGAACATGGCGCACCTTTTAATATAAAATTAAATAAAATGGTCACATATTTATGATATTCTTCAGGATCATTTGCATGTCAAGTGTGTTGCATAAATCTGCTGGCTATACCACTTGCACTGATCACTAAAGCTTAGCTACTCAACATGTATATGAGATGCACCGGTATATAATACCTGTCTATGAAACTGCAGGAAACCCATAGTTTCAGGTACATCTGAAAAAATAAGAGCAAAGTTGTTAAAAGGAAGAATTTAATAGATATAAACATTTACTTCGGGAACATGTGACATGTCATTTGGAACTTGCAAAGCTGGAAAAAGCAGTTTGCTTAGAACACATCTTTAAAAAATAAATTAATTATAAAAAAGAATTATAGGTACAGTTGTAGTTAAAAATTCTGTGAACCCTTTGGATATACCTGGAATTCATGTCTTTATTGAATATGGTGTATACATTCACAGTGAAGGGTGGCAAAACGTATATGAAACCTTGGATTTGAAAACTGCTTGACCCTCGTTTGGAAGCCTTAAGCAAACACTTCCTGCAGTTGTTGTTTAGACCTGCAAAACAGTCAGGAGGAATTTAGGACCAGTCCTCCTTACAAAGCTGTTTCAGTTCAACAATATTCATGCTCCCTTGAGGTCATGCCACAGCATCTCATTCCGGTTGTGGTTAGGACATGGCCACTCCAGAAGGCATATTTTCTTCTGTGGTTGATTTACTCTTATGCTTGTTGTCATGTTGCAACACCCAACTTCTGTTGAACTTCAGTTGGTGGACAGATTGCTTTATATTCTTCTGCAAAATATCTTCATAAACTTGGGAATTCATCGACGATGGCGCACTGTCTAGGCCCTCAGGCAGCCCCAAATCATGATGTCCTCTCCACCATATTTTACTGTTGACTGATGTAATGCTGTTTTGATGTTAATCTGCTGTGTGCCCTATATTTGTTTTTGGACAGCAATCCCTTCCTCTGAGGTGTCCTTCCATGAACACTGTGAAATGCAAGAACACTTAAGTAGGCTGGTTATTTAAAGCCAGAACATGTTATGAAAATGCTATTCTTTCAATACTTTTTGACCAGAAAATTGATGTCATAATAGTTAACGCGTGAACAGTGTAAAAGGTAAAGGGCAAATAATGTATTATTATAAGTGATATTATTATCATCCAATGCTCAGCCAACGTGTGTGAATTAATACCAGTAGGGGTTGATTAATGAATTCTTTACCTGTCAACACTGCTGGTCCCAAATTAGCTCTAAAAGATTTGTTGTTTGAATTTTTGCTTCCTCAGTTTAACAGCATTCCCGAAAGTATGCAATATCTTTTTTTAAACTGCTTTTTGACGACTGAAGAATCTCTCCAGGGAGGTGCAAGTTCCTTAGTAATAAAACAGGACTTTTACTGGCTTTCCAGGAATTTCCTCCCTCTCATTGCACTAAAATCATGATTACCCAGTCAAAAAAACTTTCTAGAATGAGATTTGTCAAAGAAGAAAACTGTATAGTGGTCCTTTTTTAAGTGATGGTGTTAAAAGAATGAAATATTAAGGTTATATTCACAATGTCTAGGTGAGATACACCATGCATCTACAAACTTGCTATTTCATAGACAAAGCCTACGGGTCTTCACCCCCAGGGAAAAAAACACCTTGTCATTTTCTTAATGGTGATCAGTAGTTTGTATGCCAGAGAGCTCATGAAAGGAGGGGTTCAAACTATTTTGTATAAAACAATAATACCATTATACAACTAAATATAATATAAAGCAAGATAATACAGACTACTAAAAAGCAAACATTTGAGTTTCACATGTCATCAAACCAAACTTTTTGCACAGCTATACAACACACTCATTTTTTTTCCCGGTATTATTACAAGACTTACTTTTTGTTTTGCTATGATCTTGCTGTCAAATCCATTTTTAATAATATTTTGATATCAGAAGGGTCATGAATTGTTCTCCCATACTGAAGAGAATCCATATTTTAGTGATGTTTGCTCTAGTGAGATACGATACTGTTTATAAAACAAATGGTACATATATTAAAACGATATTTGGTAAATGCAGTTTTCAGTAAAAAAAAAAAACAACATAAAACAGTTATATGGTATGTTAGTGTATAAAAACATATCAGCCGTGCAACTGCTAAGTAAAGCGACATGGATACTTTTAGTCTGACAAATAGAAAAGATAATTCTGTTCACTTTTTTGATAACTGATTATGCTCGTTGTACAGCACATACGGATTATGCAACACTTTAGAGTTATCATAAATGTATTCATTTTATGCTTGTGAACGAAAAATTGTTACGCTAATCTATAAAAGATGGTGCCCATTTGGATGAATTGTTAACAGATTAATTCCTGGTCTCTCATCCAGTACAAACTGCCAGAAGCCCCTGGCATTCATAGTAAGTAATAATAATTTTCTCATGGCCAATCTGAAATATGTATCAGGTTTAAAGCTCGGGGTACCAGTTTTGAAATAAATGGCTTAAAACCACATTTCATACATATTTTATGACTGTATAACCCATAAAAGAAAGAAACAGTCACATTTTAGTTTCTACTTAGCCATAATGTAAAAGTCCCTCTGAAAAGGTACAGATTTACAGAATGCATAAAAGGATATTCATAGGGTAGTAAAAAACAGATGTGAGGCGCTCCAACAATCTATACAGCTTACTTTCCATCTGGTCTATGGAAATGGATGGTTGTCACCTTAGCCTTCCAATGGCCATAAACTGTTACGCAATACCAAGAACACCAATATTTGTAATACTCAGGCTTGTTTCCTAAACAGCATTTTCGCAATCTGTTTTGGGACCAAAAAGTTATGAACGCAATAATCGTTTTTTTTTCTCCAATAATATCTCACTTTAAGCAATAAGCTCATAAATATGTCACAGATGTAAGATGTTGTGTGTAGTGCCTTCTCTTTTGGATCGGGCTTGTGTCTGGAAGGATGACTTTATGTCTTTCATAAAGCTGATCATGTAAAAGTTAGTTCTGTGATGTCCCTTTGTGCAGCTAATGTCATGCTCATAAATGGAAAGGAATTGCCACCATTACCAAGCTTAATTTTGACTATGAAGACTTATAAAAAAGTAAATGGCGGCAGTGTCCCCATTATGAGTTATGCGGCAGGCATTAGTAAAAAGCTAAACTCTGTAATTAATTTTTTTCCCTACCAAGAAATAAGCCCAGTTCTAGAACACAAAATGAACACATTAACATAAGATGAAGTGCTCTTGCATGTAATATTCACAAAAAAACACCATAATCCTCATTAGTTTCTTTTGCTACAGCATAGCTTCTTTCAAAAATCAGAATACTTATTTGGCGCTCTGCTAGCAATCGAACAAAAACAAGAAGTAATTTTGTTGGCGTTTGCTGGGCGCAGAATTTTTAATGAAAAGAAGGTCAAACAAGGACAACATAAACACCATGGAAGGGTAGTGTGTGTGTCATAATATTTTCCCACTTAGTGTCAAAGAGGGGAGAAAACATATTACATAATCTAAGGCATTTAGAGCCAGAATACATACAAACCATTATTATTCCATGTAATACAAGAAATGAAAGCATCCTTTTGAAAATACTTTTTATTTCAAAACATCTACTATGGAGGCAGCCCAAATACTGTTTTATAATAATATGGTAATGATAGGTTTACTGCTGAGGAATCATGTGATGCCACAAAAAAAAAATGCAAAAGTTTGTATAATTGGCAAACTAGCATGACCAGTTTACTGTGGCAAATCATAAACCAGTCACTCAAAATGGAGAGTCGGCCATTTTAAAGCATCTTGGTCCGAGTGCTATTAAGTAACTGAGTCATTATGGAGAAAATCCGGGCCGCGAGATGGGTGTTGCGTCAAGCCCCACATGTAACATCAGTGGGACCGGCCATCGACATCCGCGGGACAAATCACAAAATGGGAGGGCTCCTGGTAGCTGGAGTCTGGATGTTCCCAGGAATGAGTATGTAGGAAAAAAAATAGAAGGCCGACATTGGAAGAACATAGAAAGGGCTTTTTAAGATGCTTATACTTTATTTACTGTTCACAGTTTCACAGACTCAGGCCCATCCTCATTTAGCTTCTGCTTAAGGGTGAGCTGGCCCTGTATAAACCATAGTTAAATCAGTTAGATGTATTCCCAGTGTCTCCACATTCATTTAATTATGCATTACACAGGGTCAGCTCAGCCCTTCTTGCTGGAGAAAGTTGCTGCTGTTGGCCCTTAATAATAAATAGCGAGGAGTAAGAGTTGAAACCACAAACTCTCCTTGCAACCCCCTTTAGTAAATAGACCCCTTTACAGAGGTTAAATTAGTGAGTCTTTTATTCTGCATGCAGTATTTTGATTTATGTCCGGCCTATTATGTACTGTACGTGTATCAAATGGTTTCTTTGCTCACCAGTTAAAAGTATTTCTCTGTGTGAATAACATGGCAGCTGCTGAATGCTCAGAAAGTATCTTTGTATGTCCTTTGTATGTCCTACTGGAAGAGTTCAAGGAGAAAGGCGTGAAAGTAGCACGCAGTTATTCTATGTTTGAAGAAACATGACTGATCAGACAGAACGGACACTCCCTTGTGAAACAAGATGTGAATCTTTTGCTATGTGTTGTGGATTCTCTGAATATTTTGTAATTAGTGGTTCTTTGGCAGCATCAGCTCTAGGTTTTGGGAGATTACAAGGAAAATAAAGCCTTTCCTTAATTCAGTAGAGATATTATTATAAAAGCTGACGGATGAACACATTAGTCACCAAAACAACCCATGGAATGGTCATCCCGAGTGGACCAATCCATTGATTGTTACGGTGGCATGCATTCACATACATATACCCCTATGCTTTCATAAGGTACATCATCAGAATGCATGGGGGTGTTTAGGAACCTATCTATGTTCACTAAACTACAATTCCAAAGCACTGTAGAAATTCTAGGTGGAGACATACACATAAGCATACAAAGGATTCATTACCCACTGTTACATGGGCTCCCCTCAGTTGCATACGCCTGTTACTTAATATATAGCTTTTAGCATAGCTCAGGGTGGAAATAGCAATGGTCTGAATGTAGGTCTACCCACCTACAGCTGGGTCGGTCCTCTTAGATCTCACCAGTCAAACATTAACCTCATGTAAGCAAACCTGAGTATGGCATCTTGCCACAGAATCAGCTTGCTTATGGTAGGCAATTGTACAGCATACAGGAATCATTTGAAGGATTGAAAGGGGTGTATATAGATATTAGCCACCAAAGATGACAATGTTTTTTATACATGAAACCCAACAGTCATCTAATGTCATATAAATTATTTTTTTTAAATCTCGCCCAAAATTTACTGTTTAGTGATCAACTTTCCATAATACGATTGAGGCTTTTCTTTTTAGCTACTACAAACCCATATTTTACGTTGAAACAATTCGAATAACCCCTTTTTGCCATATAGCCCTTGATACAGACGGAACTAATGACTACTACTCTCTTCCTCGTTTCGCACTGGGAATTCAATTGAAAATTGCTAAATTGTATAAATTAAAAACGTTATAGCAATTGATCGCTGTGGACAGTCTCTAGAAAAAAAAATTCCTAGTACACAATTAATCATCCCACCAGCTTTAACGTAGTTTCCAAGAAACTCGGGCATACAGAGTTCATCTGTAGCATAGTAAGAATTAGGTGGTTGTTACAATATAAATGAAAAGCAATACTTGTTTCTTGATAACTACATTATAGGAATTGGTATGCACTACTTGCGACGTTCCTGGTTTAGATTAGAGCTTGCTCTGTAACCTTCTTTATTCACAGAACATAAAAAAATCACCAATAAGTGAAGCAAATAATAGGCAGAACATAAAAAATAAATCTAGGTGTAGAGAAAATTACTTTGAACAACTTTTCAGTGGAAATCAAGCAATGCAAAGTAATAAACCGCTGTAAACATGTTAGGAGCACTTCATAAAACTCCATTTATGGTTACCATTACAGCTTTGACATTTAAAGTTAAAGGAAATATATCCCAAAATTGAAACTCTTCTGGTTTAGCATTGTACCATAGAATTTCTGTTACAGTACTTACAGTCTAAGACTTATTAAAAAAGAAAGCTCTACAATTTTGGGATATCCCAGCTTGAGTATTCACATCTTAATTATCTTAATTAATTCTTTTTTTGTTTGTTTTAAACATTGTTTTAAGGATACATCAAATTCCTGATTCCTGTTTCTGGCCCATAAGAACCTAACGCTATGTACTGCTGCTTTCAAGTATAGTAAATGTGTTTATGGTGTTGTTGCAGTAGAACTGTGAACCATAGGGCCAATTTGCCCTTGGAGGGTACTGGAGTGGAATATTGCAAGGATAGCTTTTTATTTCCAGGTGGAAGGCTACTGGTATTTAACTTTACCTGTTCCTCATCCTTTCTGACTTTTCCCTGGTGTGTCTAGCCTTACTCCCATAGCCATTCTTTGCGTTCTCCATGCTTTTATGTGGAAGGACATACCTCCAAACTATAGACTTAGAAGTCCCAACTATGTCTCACCTGAAAGATCTGATATGATGAAATGTACTAAACCTTCATGGATCAAGGCTTTAATGTAAAAGTCGCCAGGGAACGCAGATGTTCTGCAACCTGTTGCACTCAACACATGGTGAATACAAAACTACCTCTGGACATTACTTTAGTGAACATTGGTTTAAATCAAGCACATAGGGAGCCTATAAACTTTTAGCATTTACCCTGTGTGAATATAAAGTAATGTTTAACAGAGCTGTCATTGTTACCTTCATATAGCCCTAGAGTGCCTTAGGTTACATGGTTACATAGTTAGTCAGACAACTATGCAATGCAGTAGTCCACTTGGTTCAACCTTCCCAATGTATCCCAATTGCTTTGATCCCAATGAAGGCAACAAGCCTTTTAGGCAATTTCCAATTTGCACAAGAGAGAGAGAAAAATAATCCTACATGGCCAGTTAGAATAAGCTCTAGTTTAAAAAACATGTAAAGTAATATGTCCCTGAATACATTTCATACCAAAAAAGCAATCCTGTTTATTCTTCAAAGCTCCATGACCAACACCTCTATAAGTATTCCATAATGGTGCTTTACAGCCCTTACTGTAAAGAAAGTGATTTTTTGTTTAGAATGTAACAGTGGTTCTTGTATTCGTAATAAGTGGCTTCTTGTTAACTCATGGCTGCTTAGTATCATTGAAC